>SKCR01037612.1:0-256604 GCA_019454045.1 Zanthoxylum bungeanum
GGTGGGTGTAAGAAATTAGAAATGTGTCACCTTGAAGCTGCTATAAATTATGCAGTATTTTACTATTTTTGTAACACCCTTTGTTTATTTTATTTGCATTTTATTATTATTGTACGGGCCAAAATTGGCCCAAGGGTAAAATTGACTTTTCGCTTCAGGCCCAACACCAGAGGCAACTTAATCCCTCCAAACAGTACCAAGAACAGATTTGGGCCAAAGACCCAATTATATTCTCAGGCCCACGCACAAAGAGAGCCCTACCCAGCGAACCTTTGACTGATCAGTTACCTCCATCCGAAACGCCCAGGATCATGAATATCTCACATAACTCGACTGTTTCCAAGATCCAACGGACGAGCAATTGAAGGCAATTAATACACACGTTTCCCTAGAGTGTTGAGTGAGAGGAGAAAGTCCATGAGAAAGGGGGGGGTTGGGGAAGATGATCCGGAAGCTCACCACACCTCCGTGGGACCGCCCTCACGGCACCCTACGAAGCTCAAGGTAGTATCCAACCTTAGACTTCCCACCTTCTAATTATTTAGTACCTTCACTGACTTGGGCGTCGGAGTGCCCCCGGCACCCACCACACCGGTGGGCAGTACTCCCGCTCACTCTACATTCTTTGTTTGCAGGATCGCCAGTGCCCCCTCCTTACTAAATCTCAATTGTAGGCCTCGGTGAAAATCAGCGTCTACAATTATATAGTTATTAACTTATTCTTGGACAAAATTTAGAAAATGTTGGAATTGCATAAAATGTTTTTATTACAAAATAATTAATATGCTTTAAAGAGATCATATTCTCAATAATTTTTTTTTAACAACTCAGTTAACTTATAGCCCATGTGAGAGATTATAATCTCTAACCTCTTATTTTATACGTTAGAAATTTTATCAACTCAACTAATTAACATGTATAAATATATATTTCCATCAGTTATAACCATTAACCATTTTCTAATTAGGTATTAATTGGGTAAGAGATTTTATCAACTCAACTAATTAACATGATAACAATAATTTTCATGTCTCGGTTATTTATTTATTTATTTTTATGTTTAACGGTGAATAAGGCTCAATTTCAATGATTTAAAAATTTTACAAATTTTTCCCCACTTAAAACTGGATATAAGAAGATACAAATAACTTAATGGGATTAAGTTAAATATTTTATCTTAATAATTAATGCCAACTTATTATTTAATTTTACTCCCAAAACTATTCTTATTTATTTTTATCATCTAAAAAAGCCCTATAAAACAAACATACACACACATATATATATATATATATATATATATATATATATATATATATATATATATATATATATATATATATAAATGACATAATTAAATTATTAATTTTCAGATATTTATCTCCCGAAATTATAATAACAAAAACAAATTCAAAATTCACAAACATTAATACTTATTCAACTATTTAATGTTTATGGGTCTATTTGGTATTGTGGTTTAACTTGGGGTGGGATTATAAAATTGTGTTTGGGTCAAAATATAATTTCTAAGTGTTTGGTTTATGATGAACAATTACAATTATTAATCGTGATTTCTTTTAAAAAATGATTTTTTCAAAAGCTAAAAATTTTAGTCTTTACCCACCATCAAAATATTAAAAAACGCACTACAATTATTTTTTTTTTAACATAAATCAACATTTCATAAGACCTTTTATGAACCACTGCTTGTTCACCACATTTTTCTATTCGCAACACCAAATAGAGCCATAAAAAACAAACAAAACATGATAGATTTTTGGATTTATTCATTAATTGATTCAAGATCCGGTCACGATTCTGGTTCGGAACCGAAATTGAATCGAAAATGAACTGGTAGGAACTGACCGGTTTTGATTCCAACCGATTCCAGTTCCAGAACTGGAACCGAATTTGTTCGGTTCGGTTAGGGTTCTACCCTAGCCGAATCGAATAGAACCGGTTCAAACTGTTGGAACTGTCCGGTTGGAACTGTCTGATTCCAACCGGAACCGTTGGCTCAATGGCCACTAACCATTGGGCCAAGCAGTAGGGAACAACGACTCTCTGCTGTCTTTAATTAATTCATTTTTTTGGTAAAATTTAATTACTAAATTACCCTTAATAATATTAATAAAACGACTAGTTTTATGGGCAATTTAGGTAGCACAAAGTAATCCCAAAATATATATATATGGGTCATTATTTATTTTTTCAATACGTCAATTCTCTTTATTTCTTTAAATATTTAATTCTCAATTCTCTCATCTTCAATTTCTCCTATTAATTTAACCTTTCAATTCTTCAATATTAGCAAAAAATAATAAGTTCATCTGAGAACACCATGTACAATATGTCAACCCGAGAGAGCAGTCGAATTATCGGTACACAGAGAAGAGAAGTTAAGTCTCGATCGTCCAATATTTTCCAAATTCATTTTCATTTAGTCGAATTGAAAATGAAAGCCCAAGAGCAATATGAAACTATTGTGGTGTATTTTACAAATTTATAATCAGCTATGGAAATATGAACAAGTATTTGGATAGACATCATGCCGCTGAAATTGGACTTAATACAACATGAACTCAAATGACATATATGCTTCATCTAGTATAAGTACGAATTCTTTAGATTTATTTTAATATTCTGATGTCAAAATAATGGAAAATTTACTAAAATTACTTTTATAACACATCTTTCTTTAAGTTTTGGTGAAAACTTGATTTTACTAATTATGTTCGAAATGCTTTAATTCCTACTGCCTATAAAATACATAGAAATACAACAAAACGATACATGAAATATTTAAATATATTAAAAGTCGTCTTTCTATTTGTTATGATATTTGGAGTGATCATTGAAAAACACACTCATATATGAGTGTGACTTGTCAATGGATTGATGTATCATGTAACATACAACAATGACTTATTGCTTTTAGAGTTTTTGATGAGTATCATGCTGCACAAAATATTTATTGAATGATTAAAATAATTTTTGATGAATATGGTTTATCAGGTAAAATTTTAACAATTGATTTTGACAATACATCGACAAATAATGCATCAATTAGAGATTTAAAAAAAATATGTCAACCAAATCCGAGGGGTTGATTTTTCATATTCGGCACATGCTATGTCCTTAATTTATGTGTTCAAGATGATCTGACTTTTTTAGAACATTACATTAATCCTATTAAGATTACACTTAATTGTATTTGGTCATATTCTAATGCCAGGAGAGAATATGATAAGTTTTTCCCAACATATTCAACATATAACACTTTTCCTAGCAAATGGGATATTTGTGAAAAAATTTAGAACTTTTAAAAGTTTTTAATGATACTACAAATATTTTTAGTGGAGTTTATTATCCAACAGCAAATTTATTTCTTATTTCTTATTTGAATATTTTTGGTACTCTATATGAGAATGCTGAAAGTTCAAATATTAATGATATTGTTTTAATTGAAGTTATTGCAGTTTATGAAGAGAAAATGATTGACTTATTTTAAAGACATTGCTTTATCTTATTGCCACAGTTTTTGATCTTAAATTTAAATTAGAAGGTTTGATTAGTGACTTACAAACTTACTATTTATTTTCAGGAATAAATGATGAAATTAATATTAGAAAAATAATAGATTCAATAAAAATTGATTTATTATATTTATTTAATGATTATCTTAGTAGATATAATTTTCAATCATCAATGCAATCTAGTAGCGAACTCTTAATATATTAAAGACTTAGCGTAGGTGATTGTTGGTTACTACACAACGAAAAAAAAACAGAGGGATATCACGACTAACAACCCGAAATTAGATAATTATTTATCTATCAATTTTCAAATTTCCTTCTGAAAGTTGTTGTAAATTCTTCAAATTCTTTAAATTTGGTATTTGGATGGAGGAGTGACATGTCCTTTGGTTGGTACCCCATGAGGACATGTCCTCCATTTGTGTGTTACATGGTCCTATGCTCAAGGGATGCATAGGAGGGGTGCAACCCTTTGAAGGATTGCACTATAACCTAAAGGGTGCCTTTGAGGCACTATTCCATGCTTATAAAAGGAAGTCATTGTCTCCATTTATAAACACAATAAGAAATCCGAATTAAATATACAAGTGAGAGTCTGATTTGCTTTCTTGAGTCAGAGAGTTTCCCACCATCTTCCAAGTTCAAGATCTTGTTAAGGTGTGCCCCTTGAACAAGAGGAATCCGGGTTATCTTGTGAGAACGTTGGCCACAGATCCGTAGAGCACTAAAACGGGGTCAATAAGTACTTAAGGACAGAGATTCATCTCGATCCAGACTTTTGTTTTTGATCTTTATAACAAAGTTTTTCTTAATTCTCAAGCTTTAGGGTTTTTAGGGTTCAAGCACGTAGACTAGATCTACTTTTGGTTTTCTGGATTTGTGTTGTTGATTTGCATGTTATTTACTATTTAATGACACCAATGCCAAAAATCTTAAGAACTTATCGTTCTAGTGTTATTAGATAGTAATTCGCATGTTAGGGTTTGAATATTTTCTGAAAAATTCGGACTGTGCATGATGAAAAACCTGTAGGGCGTTCGAACGCCCGACGAACGCGAAGGCTTAAAATCTGAAAATTCGTAAGAACGTTCGAACGCGTCTTCAAATGCAACTCGAACGCAAGCCTTCTGCCTAAGAACGTTCGAACGCGTCCTAAACGCAACTCGAACGCCAACTCTCTAGAATCATTTCGTTCGAACGCGTTATCAAACGCTACTCGAACGTGAACTCTCTGGAAACACTTCGTTCGAATGCGTTATCAAACGCAACACGAACGCACACACACTGGACAGTCTCGTTAGAACGTAGATACGAACGCGACACTAACGAAATAGTCCTGTAATTTTTATAAAACTGCAAACTTAAATTAATATTAACTTGGTCAATCATATACTGTAACACATTAATCTTGGTAGTATAGATTGGAGTTTTTATTAGGTTGTTCAATTATCACAAGCATACACATAGTGATAAAGTTGAATTTGTCGTGTGTTGCATAATTGGTTGAGAATTTAAAGTGTAATTTTGCACAAGTAATTTCATCCAATCTTGATTGACATATATATATATATCTACACTTATCGTATAAATTGTGCTATTGGAATAATGTAAGTCTGGGTCTTGAATTGCTAAAGGATCCTATTGGAAAAAGTGTTTGAAGAATATTCGTTCATTCACTTTCCCTAAAGTATCTTTAGTTGAAATTCAAGGACTTGTGTTTATTGGAACTTTCATCCAATATAACAACAAGTGACTACCTAGTATATCATTTTGAACAAGATCATTCGTTGATCATTGTATAATTCGTCTTTCGTATACTAATTGAACCCTGTTGATTTTTCCAGTTACAAATGTCTAGCGGAAACATCACAGTACCGGTCTCTCATGGAGAAAAGCTGGAGAAGATTGGTGGGGTAAAATTTCAAACAGTGGCAGAGAAAAATGTTGTTCTACCTGACAACTCTCCAGTTGGTTAAGTTCCTCAAAGATCCTCCGGGTCCTGTGGAGGGTGAATCAGAAATGGCAAAGGAAGAGCGACAATAGACATGGTTGTCTGGAGACTTCTTATGCAAGAACTACCTTTTGGGTGGTCTTGACAATACCCTGTACAATGTGTACCAAGGCATGACTTCTGCGAAGATTCTCTGGGAATCTTTCGAGAAGAAGTACAAAACCGATGATGCCGGACAAAAGAAATTTATCGTGGGTAGGTTCCTGGACTACAAGATGGTAGATTCAAGGAATGTGATATCTCAGTTGGGTGAACTGCAGTTGATCATTCATGAAATACCGGATGAGGTAATGAAACTCTGTGAGATGTTTCAAGTTGCCGCCATAATTAAAAAGTTGCCTTCATCATGGAAGGACTTAAGGAGCTATCTGAAACATAAAAAGAAGCAGATGAGCCTTGAAGACCTCAGTGTTTGACTGAGAATCGAGGAGGACAACAGGATGTCCGAGAAGGCCAGCTACAAGACTATGGAGTCTAAGGCCAACATCATTGAGGGTGTGAAGGGTAGCAAGAAAAGAAAGAACAGTGTAGCTGATTCTTCGAACAAGAAGTTCAAGGGGAAATGCTACAACTGTGGAAAGAGCGGTCACATGTCAAAGGACTGCAGAAACAAGAAGTCTCAGGAAAAGGGCAAGAAAAAGAAAAATGAGGCTCATGTCACTGAAGGCGAGCAGCTGACTGATGATATCTCAGAGATGGAACTATCAGTAGTGGTAACCGAAGCCAACATAGTTGGGAATTCGAGAGAATGATGGGTAGACACTGGGGCTACTCGTCATATCTGTGCAGGCAGTAAAATATTTTCCATGTACCAGAAGGTCGATGGCGGCGATCATCTGACAATGGGAAACTCGTCTACCTCTAAGGTGGTTGGACAAGGCACAGTGGTTCTGAAGATGACATCCGGAAATGAGCTAACATTGAAAAATGTACTGCACGTTCCAGATATTCGAAAGAACTTGGTCTCAGGCTCTCTTCTTAGTAAGACTGGTTTTAAGCTAGTGTTTGTTTCTGATAAGTTTGTATTGACAAAGAATGATATGTATGTAGGAAAAGAATACCTAACTGAGGGCATTTTCAAGATAAATGTAATGATTGTTAATCGTGCTATTAATAAAGCTAGTTCGTCTGCTTATATTATTGTGTCACAAAATGTATGGCATGAGAGGTTATGACATGTTAATTATGATACCATGCGTAAATTAATTAACATGGACCTTATATCGAAATTTGTAATTGATAGCCAACATAAGTGTGAAGCATGTGTTGAAGCAAAAATGCATAGAACATCATTTCATTCTATAGAACGCAGTTCTGAACCGCTAAAACTTGTACATACCGATGTATGTGACATGAACATTGTGCAAACAAAAGGCGGTAAAAAATACTTTGTCACTTTTATCGATGACAACACAAGATTCTGTTATGTGTACTTGCTGAGAAGCAAAGCTGAGGCAATTGAGAGCTTCGTACACTATAAGAACGAAGTTGAAAACCAACTTGGCAAGAAAATCAAAAGAATCAGGAGTGATAGAGACGGTGAATACGTTTCACCATTCGGTGAATATTGTTCTGTGCACGGAATTATTCACGAAACCACTGCTCCCTATTCTCCTCAACAGAACGGAATTGCGGAGCGTAAAAACCAAACGTTGAAGGAAATGATGAACGCCATGTTTACGAGCTCGGGTCTACCCCAGAACTTGTGGGGGAAAGCCTTGCTCTCCGCGAACTACGTTCTAAACAAGCTTCCTTACAGAAGGTTGGACAAGACACCATATGAGTTGTGGAAAGGTTTCATACCTTCCTACAAATACCTAAAAGTGTGGGGATGTCTTGCCAAAGTAATGGTTCCTAAACCTAAGAAGGTTAAAATAGGACCCAAAACCGTTGATTTTATATTCATTAGATATGCTCGCAATAGTAGTGCGTATCGATTCTTGGTACACAAGTCGGAGATTCCTGACATCAATCCGAATATGATAATTGAGTCAAGGAATGCGATATTTTTTGAAGAGACGTTTCTTTATAAGGAAAGACAGAGAACTGAGTCTCTCAAAAGAACAATTGATCCTGTGAAGGACAGTGATCAGGCTGACCAAGAATCAGATCAACGTGTAAATGCTGAGACAATCAAGCCTAGACGCAGCAAAAGAGCTACAACGTCTAAGTCGTTTGGTCCCGATTTTGTGACATACTTGTTAGAAAATGAGCCTAAAAGTTATAAAGAAGCTATGTCTTCTCCGGATGCACCTCTTTGGAAAGAGGCTATTAACAGTGAGATTGATTCAATCCTACAGAACCATACTTGGGAGTTGGTTGATCTTCCACCAGGTTGTAAGCCGCTGGGCTACAAATGGAAATTCAAAAGGAAGATGAAAAGATGGATCAATAGATAAGTACAAGGCGAGACTTGTCATAAAAGGTTATAGACAAAATGAAGGCCTTGATTACTTCGATACCTATTCACCAGTGACTCGTATCACATCTATAAGAATGCTCATAGCCATAACAGCTATATTTGGTCTTGAAATACATCAAAGGATGTAAAGACGACATTCTTGAATGATGAATTGGATGAAGAGATTTACATGGACAACCAGAAGGGTTTAGTGTTCCTGGACAAGAACAGAAAGTGTGCAAACTTGTGAAATTCTTGTACGGATTAAAACAAGCACCGAAACAATGGCATGAGAAATTTGACTAGGAAATGTTGTCAAGTGGTTTCAAAACCAATGAGTGTGATAAGTGTGTGTACACCAAATCAACTCAAAAAGGACATGTCATTGTGTGTCTCTATGTAGACGATATGCTGATAATTGGTAGTAATCATGATATGATTCAGTCTACCAAAAACGTGTTATCCAGCAAATTTGATATGAAAGATATGAGAATAGCTGATGTGATCCTAGGAATTAAGATTTCTAGGACATCAGACGGATATATATTATCTCAAATTCATTATATTGAGAAGATACTTGATAAATATATCAAAGTGGATCTAAATGTGGCAAGAACCCTTGTGGACCTAACTCTTCATCTATCAAAGAATACTGGTTCAAGCGTATCGCAATTAGAGTATTCGAGAATCATCGGAAGTCTGATGTATCTCACGAATTGCACACGACCTGATATCGCTCAAGCTGTGAATCGGCTTAGCAGATATACGAGCAATCCAAGACATAACCACTGGAAAGCCATAGTAAGAGTTTTGAGGTATCTGAGAGAAACTTCAAAATATGGGCTATATTAGGAAAGATATCCTGCTGTATTATAGGGATACAGCGATGCTAACTGGATATCTGATACGGTGGATTCCAAATCCACGAGTGGATTTGTTTTCACACTTGGTAATACAGCCGTGTCATGGAAATCCTCGAGGCAAACATGTATTGCCTGGTTTACTATGGAATCAGAGTTCATAGCATTAGACAAAATAGCGGAAGAAGCAGAATGAATTAGAAACTTCCTGGAGGATATTCCTAGTTGGCCCAAACCGGTGCCAGTGATAAGCATACATTGTGACAGCCAATCGGCTATTGGGAGAGCCCAGAATACAATGTATAATGGTAAGTCTCGACACATACGTCAGAGACATAATACCATACATCAACTGCTCTCAAGTGGCATAATAACGATTGATTATGTTAAGTCGAAGGAAAACCTAGCGGATCCACTAACTAAAGGTTTACCTCGAGAGCAAGTTGAGAAGTCATCGATGGGAATGGGCTTGAAGCCTATAATCTAAGAATTGTCACTGTGGAAACCCAACCTAGCTGACTGGAGATCCCAATATCTAGGTTCAAAAGGGACAACAGAAACTTTGTGCAATTCAAAACAAGCATTGAAGAGTTTCGTACTCTTTCTCATTCCGATAATGACGCTGAGTGCTGTCTGTCATTGGTTAGGATAAGCTAAGGCTTTTAATGATCACTATATTAGGAGATGAGTCCTAATAGGGGTAAAGACAAATTACCTCTTCATAGTAAATCACCTATTTCAAGTAAGAAGTGAGGCCGCTTCCATGAGAACCTTTAAATGCTGGTTACCCCAAAGTACTTGATGAATCTGGGACCGTTGTTCAGGGCTGAAATGAACACAACCGTAGAACGGGAAAATGGTCGAATTGAAGTGTGTGTTGGCAGTTGTCTTGGTTTACACCAACGGCAGAACAGTTCAAGACTATGGGTCACTGGTTTGCCAAGTAAATCCGATTGTCATTCACTAGGAAAGGTTCAAGGCGAAAGCTACCTATTTCGATGCATCTTTAGTTCACGGAAACTCTCTCATGTGTCTGCATGAATATTTGAAGAATTGTGGGGGATTGTTGTAAATTCTTCAAATTCTTTAAATTTGGTATTTGGATGGAGGAGGGACATGTCCTTTGGCTGGTACCCCATGAGGACGTGTCCTCCATTTGTGTGTTACATTGTCCTATGCTCAAGGGATGCATAGGAGGGGTGCAACCCTTTGAAGGATTGCACTCTAACCCAAAGGGTGCCTTTGAGGCACCCTTCCATGCTTATAAAAGGAAGTCATTGTCTCCCTTTATAAACACAATAAGAAATCCGAATTAAATATACAAGTGAGAGTCTGATTTGCTTTCTTGAGTCAGAGAGTTTCCCACCATCTTCCAAGTTCAAGATCTTGTTAAGGTGTGCCCCTTGAACAAAAGGAATCCGGATTATCCTGGAAGAACGTTGGCCACAGATCCGTAGAGCACTGAAACGGGGTCAATAAGTTCTTTAGGATAGAGATTTATCTCGATCTGGACTTTTTTTTTTGATCTTTATAACAATGTTTTTCTTAATTCTCAAGTTTTAGGGTTTTTAGGGTTCAAACATGTAGACTAGATATACTTTGGTTTTCTGGATTTATGTTGTTGATTTACATGTTATTTACTGTTTAATGACACCAATTTGCCAAAACTAGTTTAGTAAGTAAAAATTTTCAAGTACTTGACCGGTAGAACTATATCAAAATATCTATAATGTTTTATCAATTATTGCTAAAGAGGTGCTGACATCACTAGTTTTCACCATTACGGTTGAACAAGCCTTCAGCTTCTAGGGAAATATTTTAGAAGCGAGACGATCTTCATTACATCCAAGTACTTTAGAAACAATAATATGTGTGAATGATTGGACACAAGTTGATTTGAGGCAACAAGAAGATGCCCCCAAAGACTTTGAAGACTTGTTCAACAATGCATATGTAAGTGCAAGCGAAACGAGAGCTGAATGATCAACAACATGCACAAATAATGATGATAAGTAAATAATTATAATGGAGAACTATCTAAAAAATATAATGGTATATAAATATGCATTCACAATTCTCTCTCAAAATCAAAATTCAGCTTTTTTAAAGACTTAAATTTGATTGAAAACGAAATCTTTAATAATACAGACACACAAGACACAAGTCTTGTTTGTCCATATTCAACTTTGAACTTCACCATCCATCTTCGTTATCTTTAGTGCTTCAACCTTTTTCAAACTTAAAATAAAGTAATCACCTAATCACGGGAGATTTATGACAATCAAGTTATTAACATACTTGAGTCAAAATAAAAAAGTTTAATTTAAAACATGCAATGCATATCCAATATGACTTATGCATAATTAAATTAAAATTACAGAGGCATAGATCCAAATATATGTCAAACATGCAACATGTGTTGTCTGGTTAAGACCTGTTATGATACCATTCTATTAGGGCGGTTGTGGGACCCCTAGGGTCGGATCGGTGCCCCGCACAACATAAATATTCGAACTCGTGGTAATTGAGCATATGTGTATTTTTAAATAATTTAATAAAAAAATTATATTCCATTACGAGTGTATGGGGAAAAACCGGGGATGGATTAGACTCCGAAAAAACCAAAAAGGAAAAAATGAAGAGAACGCGCACCGCCCGAGCCATGAGTGCACATGCGTTCACTTGCGCAATATGTCATGCATGCAGCTTGCGCATGTTGCGCTGCAACATAGCAGATGCTGCTTTCAAATTTTTTTCATTTTTATAAACACCCAAAACAATTTTAACATCAAAATCAACCTGAACACGTGTTATACAACATTTGAATCAAAACACAAATTAAAATAGATACCCACAATGAAGTGAATCATAAATAATCCTATATCACTAAAAGATTATCAATTGATTTTAAAATGGTAGCCATTCGTGTACGGCTTCTGCGCTTCTGGCTAAAAATATTGCAATCTGTATGGGCAGAGCATCCATGGATGATTGAAGGTGGACAAGCATCTGACTAGCCAATAGCTAGTGCAGTTCTCTCTAAAATGAAGTAGTTTAGGGCAATGAGTAAGCTTAAAAATTGTTGGAACCTAAGACATCACTTATCTCCACATTGGCATAATATTGTCCACTTTGGGCCTAAGCCCTCATGGATTTGCTCTTGGGCTATACCCAAAAGGCCTCATACCAATGGAGATATTGTCCATACTTATAAATCCATGATCCTCCCCACTTCTAGCCAATGTGGGACTATGTTTGCCCAACATGAACCATATCGATATTTCTCCTGAAAATTCCCTGAAAGAATTGTGAGTTTCTTTTCGCCATCTGATTTGAACATCTAACTGAGCTTGTACTGAAGGTGAATTATTGAACGATATTGATATTTCTCCTGAAAATTCCCTGAAAAATGTCAGTTTGTTTTCACCATCTGATTTGAACATCTAACATGCTACCATCATATTGAATTTATCTCCGCTACAATGAACAGATACAGAGTGGAAATAGATGAGCATCTTTATAAAGCATTTCAATATTTTGATAAAAAAAATAGTGGGTGAGTACTCAGTTTTCCCGTATTTGTTAAAGTAGCCGTGTTACTTTTTGATCTCATACTGCACTTTATTCAAGTCTCAGCTTACGACAATAAAGAACTGATGGTTCTTCATTTCTTTTTAGATTTGAATTAATAGTAACAATATGTTTATGCTAACTTCAGCACTCAATTTTATTTAAATTTGTTCTGTATTGTTTTCCACTCACCACTAGTGAGAATGTGAGATACATTCATCTATGATTCTTTTTTTTTTGCCCATATTCTTGTTGATGCATGTTTCCAGTTTTAAATCAGTGAACTTTAATGGAGGTAATTTGATCAGCAACTATACTAATGAATCTGAGGACTGCTTGGTTGACAAAAGGGTTAAACAATTGGGAATTTCTGGAGAAGCTATTCCGAGTGAGTTAATGACTAATCAACTGTACTGAGTGATTGTATACTTTTTTGACAGATATATAACAAGAGATGAGTTAGAAACAGCAATGAAGGAATACGGAATTGGTGAAGAAGCCAGCATCAAGGATATAATTTCTGAGGTTGATACAGATAATGTAAGTTTTTTCTGATTCGTATACTTTAAACTGTCTTATAGAATAATTATTGGTTCTGATGCCATTTGATAAACAGGATGGGAGGATGCAAAGCTCTTTTAAATGCCTAATCAAGCATGTGAGCTGCTAAATTAATTTAACTGTGTCCGGAGGGATCTGGGCAGGCATCACTATTAGATTACTTTGCCATCTTGAATTTCCAAATTTGGCAGTTAAAGCTCACAAGGCTATCAATCCTTTTCACTTTCTTCCTGAATAATTAACTTGCTTGTTCTACTTTCCTAGTTCTCGATTCTCTAGCTATCAATCTTTTGATTCTGTTATGTCCTTTAGGAAATTATGTATTAGATGATGGACACTGAAGATAGGATGCTGAATTGATTTCAGTCAGAATTGTTTTATTCTTTTCTCCTCTCATTTTTCACTGAATTTATCAATAGTAATTCAATTTTAATGCGGCACCTAATTCAATAACCATAGATCAACATCACATTCAATACTTAAAAGTTTGAGAAACCAGTATAATTTTCACTGCTTAAAGAGCACCTAAAACAGAAAATTGGGTTGACAGAACCATAACAAAATGCTGATGATATATTGAAACCAGAGCTAAATGGTAATTTTACTATGTATTATGTTGTTACATTTGAGTTGTGGTGGCAGCTAGTTGAAGAGATCAGGTGGTCACATAAATGAAATGAAAATTGAGTTGTGCTCAGGCTTTAACTTAAAATTAAGAAAAAAATAATATTGCTACATTTGGGTCATTGAAATGACTTATTTGTCAATGCAATACAGCAATGGTTTCTCTTTACTCTCTTCATTTCCCAATTCAAAAGCCGCCAAAAAACTTTAGGCAAGACATCATGTGAAGCTTAAAAGTCCAAGATAAACAAAATATCTTAAATATATTACCAGGCTTAACCCTCATTAAACACACTCCTCAAGACAATACAAAAAAAATATATATATATATTTTCTTACTCCAACCAACTTGCAATTCTTCACTTACACATAACATATTAATAAAACTGGAAAGCCAGTTATCAAGGAGTTGTGTGTACTCATTGCAGAATTCTTTTACCTTTATCCTGGAACCCTATGTAGAAGAATAAATTAAGCTTGTGGGTTTATGTTCCCTTTCTTTTCTTTCAACTGAGCAACTCTGAAATGAAAATGACTTGCTTTGCCCACTGCAAGATATGCTTGAAAGATGATACAAACAAGGGCTGAATTGTATCTTCATAGCATTTATTGTTTAAAAAAAAAAAACAAGATTGCTCATTTGGGTTTGAATTTGTTTAAGATTAGAAGGATGGTATCCAAGGTTTAGTTTCATATTCCCCTGACACAAATTGTATTAGAGACAAGATTTAAGTAACCTTTCCACGTGAGGTTGTTATTGTATCCTGAGTATCTGTAACCCATTAAGCAATAAGCATATTTATATGCACGTGTGCACGCATTTTCTTTATACCTGGGAAAAGCCAAAGGCTTCATGTTCATGGACTCGACAGCCAAGACATCAGACAACAAACTTTCTAATCTCTTTATTCCATTAATCATAGCCATAACCCCATTTAGTCAGTTGATTTTACATCACTTTACAGACAAATTAAAGCACAGTTCTTTTCAGGATGCCTAGAATACACGTCACTGTACCAAAGGAATCTGTCATTTTAACAACAGGCTTTGCTATTCTTTTTTAAAAACCCCAAAAAAATGATCACATTTGCTTTCACAGCTGTGAAAGGAGAGACATAACTATTATTAGCTAATTGAGATTCTCAATTAGCTTGAGTTTCAATATGTTAGGTAAGTGCTTATATTTTAACATGTTAATTAACTTATCTGAAGTAAATTATAATACTGAAACATTGCCTAGGATGCTCTTAGCTTGCTTTAAAATGGGGCACAACCATAACACTCAATACAAGAAGACAATGCTGTTGTTATTTTATCTTGACATGAACTGTGCAATCAATAAACTAAGTGACAAATTTTTAATTAAGCTCATTTTTTAAATCATAGACAAAGACAAAGCTCCAGCTCAGGCAGAGAGCATAACTTGTAGCCCCTGCCCTTCCATCTTCTAGTAGATGCATTTCTATCAATTTTTACTTATTTTTATAAAGTATTATCAGAATATAAATAAAAACCTCAGCGAGTTCGAAAACTTTATATTTTTAATTAGTATCCCAATTCTATTTTTTTCCACTGTGTCTAGAGATGATGGTAATTATCTTTAAATCAAACTTTAAAACAATTTTACATAATTGTATAATTTTTTTTTTCAGCAAATAATAAAAATATAAGAAAATGAAGATGAGGAATCAAGTGAAAACAAATTATTTATTAAAAAAATGAAAAGAATAAGAAAACAAAAAGTTGATCTTTGAGTTGAGACTTGAGAGAGAGAGAGAGGAGAGGAGCACGTGGTATTGCATGCCTCACTCATCGCCGTCCTAATTTCCTTCTACAAATTGCAAACTCTAAAACCACAATCAAAGCCTTCAGATTTATTCCAACTTCATCACCATAGCTTTGAGAGTTTGAGTCAAAGAACTTTTCTTTTAATTTGCTTTCTTTCTTTTTGTTTATCTAAAGCTTTGCATGTTGAACTAGCTTCTAAGAATATTGACTTACACTAGTCATCATAAAAACTATTTCAATAATGCTTTCTTTTGCAAACCTTCAACATTGAAACATCATCTTTATATACAGAACCAATCCAACTTTGTTTTTCAAAATCACCTTTTTGATATGGGTTTGCCTTAAACTTGAATACTTTTTAGTGTTTTACACTATTTTTGCTTTGTACTACATTATGTTTTCTTATATTAATATTTGGATCACTTCTTGGAGTTTTTGATTGGTGGGTGGTAGGGTATCTTTCATTTTTGTGAAATATATACAGTATTTTTATTAAAAGGTAATTAAGGTTTTGAAAAGGGTAATTTTTTGAGTGTGTTTTTGTCTAATGGTTGAACATGCATCAATCTTGTGCTGGTTTGGTGAATGCTTCTGCATTGTGTGCCATAGAGCAAGAAGTGAAAGGAGAAAGTGTTAATGTTATTGCAGAGATTTCAGCTGAGTTACAAAGAGAGAGACAAAAGAATGCTCAACTTATGGAGAGAATATCATTACTTGAAGCTCAAATTCAAGAAAGAGATAAGCAGTTTCTTCTAACTGATGGAAAAGTATGATTGCATAGTTTATATTTGTGATTTTGTCTACTTTCTTGGCTTCTGCAATGGTGTTTAATAGTATCTTGATTTTGATCTCATTAGTACTCTTGCAACTACAACTTCTAATTTGACCTTTATTATAATAATTATTATTATTTTTCTTTTCAATTGAATGGCTGTTTCATGTGGTTATGATGAACAATGATAATCATCTTCATTGATATGAATAATTCATTTTGAGTTATTTTTGAATTAATTTGATCACTATTTTTAAACATTCCTTTCTTAAATAACTTGTGTAAGAGAACTTAAACCAGTAATCCAAAAAAATGGAAGGGTTAATGACTGTTGATATTGTTGAAGACAGTTTCAAAACTTCATGCAGTAAAAGCCAAACCCACCGAAAGTTTGAAGAGAAGCTGTGGACAGCTTGTTTGCAAGCTCTGTGTGTGTATGAGTTGTAAACGTGTGCCAAACCGCGTGGCACTGTTCACGCGGTTTGGGCACTATAAAATGGAGCCTTGAGTCCATTGTTCATCATCCCAGTAATCCCAGAAATCCCAAATTGAGTGAGAATAGAGAGTAAAGTGGTGTGAGAGTTTTTTGTAAAGCTTAGGTTGTAAGCTTTGTAATTCTTTTGTAAGTAATATAAAAGAAGAGTTTTCACTCCAATCACCTCTATTATTGTGTGTTTAATCACAATAAGTGGTATCAGAGCTAAGGTTACTCGGAGGGATCCCGAAACTCAGTAACAGAGCTTCGGTTCGGAAAGTCGGTTCCGACAAAAGTTGTCAAAAATCGATTTTGAGCATACCATCAGACTTTTCACGGCGAGACGAGCACGGTGCTATTTCTCGGCGATCAAACGGAGCCCGGAGGAAGCCGCACGCGCGACACGCGCCAGACAGAGAGCGAGCCACACGCCCCACGCGCAGTCATGCGCAGTCTGAAGGTAGAAGACGACCACGTCAGCGCCACGTCATCTGCCAGTCAGCGCCCAATCAGCGCCCAGTCAGCAGCCCAGTCAGCTGCCACGTCATCCGCCACGTCAGCACGTGCCACGTCAGCGGTGTCTGGTAAATTTCAGATAGGACCCTGAACTTTCTAGAAATTATTTTTTAGCCCCTATACTTTCAGAAATTTTCAATTTAGTCCCTGAACTTTTTATAAATTCAATTTAGTCCCTGAACTTTTCCGTAATTTCAATTTGGCCCCTGAACTTTCGGAAATTGCACTTTGACCCCTGTAATTTCTGAAATTTGTAATTTGGTCCCTGTGTCGGATTTTGACAAACGAAGTGTCATTTCCACCATTTTCGACTATTCCGGACGCAACGGTGAGGTCCGTTTTTTGAAATTCTGCTTAGAATTTTTATGATGAAGGGGAGCAACGGAAAAATGATTTTGTTAACCAGTACAAACTATTTCACATGGAGAGGAAGGATGAAAGACCTTTTGTATGTGAAGGACTATGATGGATCGGTGTTCTGGAGCAGAAACCAGAAGGAATGACCGATGGAAAGTGGGCTAATCTTCACCAGAAAACATGCAGTACTATTCGTCAGTGGATCGACGATAGTATCGTCAACCATGTCAGTGAAGAAACAAATGCACGTGACTTATGGAGAAAGCTGGAGGAGCTTTTCCGAGCAAAGACTGGCAACAACAAGCTGTACTACATCAAGAAAATGATGGGTTTGAAATACCAGGAAGGTACAGCTGTGGCGGACCATATCAATGATTTCCTCGGAACCATGAAAGAATTGTCTGGATTGGGCATAGACTTCGGAGATGAGGTATATAGCTTAATACTCCTTAATACGTTACCAGAATCTTGGGAAACGTTCAGATCTACGGTGATAAATTCAGCCGCAGATGGGAAAGTCACTATGGAGATGGCAAAGACCATGATCTTCGAGGAAGAAAAGAGGACGAGAATGCAGGAGTCGGCATCAGCCTCAACCTCAGAAGCTCTAGTGACAGAAAAGAACACTAGAAGGGGGAGGAGTAAAAGCCGAGGCCCAGGTAAATCAGACAAGAACCGGGGGAAATCAAGAACTAGAGATATTGAGTGCTATCACTGTAAAAAGAAAGGCAATATGAAGAGGGACTGTTACAAGTTGAAGAACGAGCAGTCCAGAAGAGATGGTGACTCTAATCAAGAAAGAGTTGACACTACCACCGACAATACCTCCAAACAGTTTTTCATTATATATGAAGAAAATGTTGTAAATCTTGCCCACGAGACCAGTTGGGTGATAGATAGTGGCGCATCCATACACGCCACATCTCGCAGAGACTTCTTTTCATCTTACACACCAGGGGACTACGGTGCTGTAAGGATGAGGAATGACGGACAGTCTAAAGCCGTCGGTATTTGAGACATCTGCCTTGAAACAGAGAACGGGACAAGGCTAATGTTGAAGGGAGTCAAGCACATCCCAGACATCCGGCTAAACCTGATCTCAACAGGCAAGCTGGACGATGAAGGTTTCTGCAGCACCTTTAGTGACGGATGCTGGAAGCTCACTAAAGGATCAATGGTGGTGGCAAGAGGTAAGAAAGACTCAACTCTGTATTTGATGCATGCTAAGCTTTCAAATAGTAGCATAAATACAGTTAACAGCAATGAGGCAGCCGAGCTATGGCATAAAAAGCTCGGTCACATGAGCCAAACAGGGATGGAGATACTACGCAGGCGAAATGTTCTTCCCGAATTGAAGAACTCACACTTACGGAAGTGTGAACACTGCATGGCTGGAAAGCAGAACAGAGTGTCCTTCAGAGCTCCCCGCCTCAGCGGAAACCGGAGGTACTAGATCTCATACATTCAGATGTATGCGGTCCGATGCAGACACGAACACTTGGTGGGTCACTGTATTTTGTGACATTCATTGATGATCATTCAAGGAAGATCTGGGAATACACCTTGAAGAGAAAAGATCAAGTGTTGGGAGTGTTCAAGGAGTTTCACGCCCTGGTGGAGAGAGAAACCGGTAAGAAACTCAAATGCATCAGAACAGATAACGGTGGAGAATACAGAGGTCCGTTTGATCAATACTGCAAGACGCAAGGAATCAGACATCAAACGACACCTCCGAAGACACCTCAGCTAAATGGCCTAGCTGAGAGGATGAACAGAACCTTGTGCGAAATAGTCAGAAGCTTGCTATCACAAGCCAAGCTGCCGAAGACATTTTAGGGGGAGGCACTCAACACAACAGTACATGTTTTGAACATGTCCCCAGCGGTCGCACTAAAAGGTAATGTTCCTAACCAAGCTTGGACAGGTAAAGAAGTGTCTTACGAACACTTGCACGTCTTTGGGTGCAAAGCATTTGTACACATCCCAAAGGATGAGAGATCCAAGCTTGATGCAAAGACGCGACATTGTGTCTTTATTGGCTATGGTCAGGATGATTTCGGCTACAAACTGTATGATCCTGTGGAAAAGAAGATCGTCAGGAGCCGAGATGTTGTCTTTGTTGAAGACCAGACCATAGAAGATATCCGGAAGGAATGAAGACAATGCCCCAGCAATACAAAATGTGAATCCAGAACCTCATACACACCGGTGCCAGTACGAGTTGAAGATGAGGTTCCCAGACATGAGGGTACAGGTGATGAAGCTCCCAGAGACGATGATCATGATCAACCACCAGTACCAGAAACTACACCAACAGTTCCACAGAGAAGGTCTGACAGAGAGAGGCGACCTTCAACCAAATACTCTGCATATGAGTATGTGCTGCTTACTGACGGGGGAGAACCGAGAGCTACAAGGAGGCTGTAGAAACAGAAGACAGAGAAAAGTGGGAGGAAGCCATGCAAGATGAGATGAAATCTTTGCATGACAATCACACTTTTGAGTTGGTGAAATTGCCAAGAGGCAAAAGGGCTTTGAAGAACAAATGGGTGTACAGGGTGAAGCAATATGAGCATACTTCACAACCCCGGTACAAAGCCAAACTAGTCGTCAAGGGATTCAATCAGAGGAAAGGCATTGACTTCGATGAAATCTTCTCTCCAGTTGTGAAGATGTCATCCATCAGAGTGGTACTCAGCTTAGCAGCAAGCCTCGACCTGGAAGTTGAGCAGATGGATGTCAAGACCGCATTTCTTCAAGGAGATCTGGAAGAAGAAATTTACATGGAGCAACCAGAAGGCTTCAGAGTCAAAGGAAAAGAGGACTATGTATGCAGACTCAGGAAAAGCATCTATGGTTTGAAACAGGCACCAAGACAGTGGTACGTGAAGTTTGAGTCAGTTATGGGGGAGCAGGGATACAAGAAGACCACTTCAGACCATTGTGTTTTCGTTCAGAAATTTTCTGACGATGACTTTATCATCTTACTGCTGTATGTAGATGATATGTTGATAGTTGGCCGGAATCAATCGAGGATTGATAATTTGAAGCAGCAACTAAGTAAGTCTTTTGAGATGAAAGACTTGGGGCCAGCTAAACAGATTCTTGGCATCAGGATCGGCCGTGATCGGAAAGCCAGGAGGTTATACTTGTCACAGGAGGAGTACATCGAGAAAGTACTTCAGAGATTCCAGATGGACAAGGCTAAAGCGGTTAACACTCCTCTTGCTACCAACTTTAGATTGAGTACACAACAGAATCCCTCTACTGAGACAGAGAAATAGGAAATGAAACAGGTTCCATACACCTCAGCAGTGGGAAGTCTTATGTATGCCATGGTGTGCACGAGGCCAGACTTAGCACACGCAGTTGGATGTTTAGCCGGTTTATGTCAAACCCAGGACGGGAACACTGGAATGCCATCAAATGGATCATGCGGTATCTACGAGGCACATCCAAAATGAGGCTATGTTTTGGAAGCAGCGAACCAGTGTTGATGGGCTACACCGATTCAGATATGGCAGGAGATGTGGATACCCGAAAATTTACTTCGGGGTATCTGATTACTCTCTCAGGAGGAGCTGTGGCATGGCAGTCGAGGTTGCAGAGGTGTGTTGCACTTTCTACAACAGAGGCAGAATTCATTACAGTGACAGAAGCTTGCAAGGAATTGCTGTGGATGAAGACATTCGTCCAAGAATTGGGTTTCAAGCAGGAGAAGTACATTTTGTACTGCGATAGCCAGAGCGCTATCTATCTCGGTAAAAATTCCACCTTTCATTCAAGGTCAAAACATATCGATGTGAGGTATCACTGGATACGGGACGTCCTGAGCTCAAGGCTGTTAGAACTCAGGAAAATTCACACCGACGACAACGGTGCCGATATGTTCACGAAGGTTTTACCGAATGAGAAGCTTGAAATCTGTCGTGCCATAGCCGGGATGACAAAACTCTCCACATAGTCAGAGTGGGGAGATTCAGAGAACTACGATTGGCTTGATCCCAACTCAGGGTACGTAGGCAGTCATACAGATGCAGCCAGGGGAGGATCCTTTTGAGGATCCGATTTGGATGATTGATGGTCGGCTCAGATTTTGAGGAAATCTTCACCGATGGGGAGATTTGTTGAAGACAGCTTCAAAGTGCATGAAGACTTCATGCAGTAAAAGCCAAACCCACCGAAAGTTTGAAGAGAAGCTGTGGACAGCTTGTTTGCAAGCTCTGTGTGTGTGTATGAGTTGTAAACGTGTGCCAAACCGCGTGGCACTGTTCATGCGCGGTTTGGGCACTATAAAATGGAGCCTTGAGTCCATTGTTCATCATCCCAGTAATCCCAGAAATCCCAAATTGAGTGAGAATAGAGAGTAAAGTGGTGTGAGAGTTTTTTGTAAAGCTTAGGGTTGTAAGCTTTGTAATTCTTTTGTGAGTAATATAAAAGAAGAGTTTTCTCTCCAATCACCTCTATTATTGTGTGTTTAATCACAACAGATATAGGATCCATTATTTTACATGTAGCAGGCAGTTACAATCTTCATTCTTGTCCTCAGTCTCTCACCATATGCGGTTTTGGTCTTTGAAAAATGAGTACGATACTCAACATATTTCTCTGATTTTTAATTTTTCAAGGTTGGGTACTATGTGCTAAGAGTTGAAATTTTGTTATGTTGGTCTAAATGTTATGTAGTTTAATAATGGCCACACTTGCATTTTCATTCTCTCTCAGGGCATCTGTCTGAATGAAACAGATAGATATATCAGGAAATTCAAAAGACAGAAGATAAAAACAAGTGATAGAAATGAAGATGGAATTGCATCAAAGATAAAACTTGAAAGATGCATGCACTCTGTAGTTTCAAATCTAGAAGGCCGCTTAGTCAACTGGATGAGCATGGATGAGACTCAGTTTTTGCATTTTGATAACATCAAAGATGGGGAATCTGCTGCAGATTGTGATGATACAGATGAAACCGAGGATGACGAAGGTGATTGTTATGAAGAGGATGAAACTAATACAGAACTTAAAAATAGGGAAGTTGATGAGAAAATAAGTGGTAGTGAAGTAAAAGAACAGCTTCATGAAGAAAATTTCCATCCAGGAATGTTACCTTGTTTGGAAAATTTTGCAAGTCCTCAGAGTGAGCCCTTAGTTCCACATGTAAGCCAAGTATCAAATGAAGATACAATGGAAAATTGCAAACCACCTGATACACAAGCAGTTCACAGCCAAGTGGATATCAAAGAAGATGATAAGAAGGTAGTGATAAAGACAGGATATTACAAGTCTCCTGAGGAGATTCGTAATTCTAGGAAGGAGGTTTGTCGTATAGTATCCGGAAGCATACCAGTGAACAAAAAGCCCTCAAAGGTGCCCTTTTGTCCTAAAGAAGTAAAGAAAATACTTGAATCAGAAGTCCTGTTATTGAAAAATGCTCAGTCCCACACCATTAGAAAAATCATAGTGTTTGCATCTCTTGGTATAAGGCATGGATGTGAAGATATGTATGATTTGGACATCAATCATTTTAGCATTTTGAGGAAGGGGGAACCATATTTGTCTTCAGTGAACCCCGGGGTAAGCATTCTGTACACTTCTTGATATGATTTGCTTACATAACATTTCTATGATTTGCTTAAACATGATATTTGATTAGCTACTAAGAGATTTAGGTAAATTTTACTTTTTCATTTATCCTTGGTCTTACTCATCAGTTAAACACCTAGTCAATGATTTATTAGCAGGAGCATGTACTATATGAAAATCCTGGAGTGCGAAGGAAGGTTTTCTATCCTAATCGTCAGAATCCAACACTATGCCCTGTTCAAATACTCGAGGAGGAAATGGCTATGCGTCCATCTGATCCTAGCTGCCCCTCCTGCTTGTTTTTGTGCATTAAGTATGGTGGAAGAACAAGAAATCTTCCCCAGAATGAGTAAGTGCATTTGCAACTATTTATTTGTGAGGTCATGATTATATGTGTCATTTATGCTCATCCATTTTTTCATTTATTGGATCTTAAAACTGATTAAAGGCACTGGAGATTTTGTTTATGTCTCAAATTATCAGATCTTAACGAGCATTTATATTGTCCAAATCAAGCCTACACTGACTGAAAGTTGGTCAGCTGATTGCAACCTTTTCATCCCTTAGCCTAACCTTAATTGTCTATATGCTGAATTTTACCAGATATGTCAGGCAGCGAATGGGAAGAAACAAGCTGAAATCTTTCGGGCCTGTTATGTGTCGAATGGCAATGCTAGTCCATGTTCGTAATGGGAGCTTCTTCTTCAAGGCCTTGGGCATTACCCTTTTGTTCATGGCAGGTTTTCCCGATGACCTTGTCCAAAGAGAAACAAAATACAGAAATTTAGACTTACTGCAAAAATATTACAGGTATATAATGCTATAAATTTTTTGTAGAACATGTTTTCTGACAAATTGTATGACCAATTAGACATATATGTGAATTCAGTACCGGATTTATTTAGTATTATAAGCATACAAAAACTTGTAGATGTCCTTGTAGCTTATTGTATATAAGCATTATAAAAACATGATTATGGTTCATTCCATGAAATAAAAATGGCCAGACACAGAGACACTAGAGTTCTTCATTTAATATATGAATTATTCTTAGAAGCAGAGTTTTAACAATTGTATGGCTTCACAAGCAACCTTCCCTGTTGCAGGAGAGATGAAGATGCTGAAAGGGAGTTATTTCTTCCGCATCAAACAGCTTCTATTACTGTAAGATCTCAACTCTTTACTTGGGTGCTTTTTGATAAGATTTGTTAAACAGTTTCTCAAATTTCTTACTTTTTCAGCAGGCCAGTCCTGGTTCTAAGCAGTTAACTGCAAAGACAACTTCAACAAAATCTAAGGTCAGAAAACAATCAAACACCACAAGAAGTAAGCCTCAAAACATTCCAAGATCCTCAATTCAACAGCCTGAACCTTCAACTGCTATGCCTTTTGCACAGTTTGGGCTGATGGGTCATGCCTCATTTCAAGCTCATACAACGGCAGCATTTCAGTCCATGCCATCTCAGATTTGTGCAGATACCCCAGTTGTCTCAAACCAGGCGATTGCTAATTCTGGTTCCATTATCTCATACCACAATCAAACCCCATATCATACGTTTCCACCACAGCCCACGAATACATTCATGCCTATGTTATATTGGCCTCCACCTAATGCGTTTCCTCCAGGACCCTACCCTACCACATATGGTTATCCATCTTTTCCAGCTACTGCAAACTACGTTTCAATCAATCCCCAAACATATAATAATAATAATAATCATCCCTCTTGCAGTCCTTTTATCCCTATGGTGGTAGAAGCTAGTGCAAAGAACAATAATGTGGCCTTGGAGGAACCTGATAGTGGCTCTGATAGCAGTTCAAGCAGTACGGATACAAAAGGGGCATTAGCAAGCTGCAAGTAATGCACCAGCTGCACATATTGCAATTTTTGTAAATGAACCTCACTGGAAAATAACCTTAGCCAAAGGGAAATTGGAATGAAATGCCTATTTGGGCCTCTACGACACAGTGGGTATGTAACCTGCAATGTAATCAATATGATCTCCACTTCTGCATCCATCCAAATACCATGTTCTGTTTTCATCAGTAACTCGAATCAATAAACATGACTATTTTGAAAATACAAGGCTACTGCTTATAATCATTGAACAACATTATAATAGGGTCAGCTAGATGACCATTCTTAGAGATGATCAAAGCACTATTCTTATTTTGCTGATACAGTATATTCCTGATATTTGTTTCCACAACTGTATTCCAATGGAACTAGTTTGGATGTGGAAATGCAACATTAGAAACTTGAAAGGAAAGTAACCACTTTCCCAAAGTTGCAGAACGAGCGTATTGTCAGTACGAAACTTCATACAATTTTCTTTAATTACCAACTTTTCTTGCTCACTTTCTCTACTCCTCCAGTGTGTGGGTTAATGGAAGCATTGTTTATATATAATTTATTGCATTATGTACATAAAGCTATCTTTGCAGTTTGCATACATAAAGGAAGTTTCTCCTTTATTTTGTCTCTTTTCTTTATCCTTCATCATATTATACAAGACCTAATACATAAATACCCCCTGTATTTGTAACGAAAAGCTTAATGGTCCCCATTATTCACCTAAACTCACTGATTCTGGTAATTAGTTGTAGCACACATAGCTCTTCTAGTGGAGCTTGTTGGCCAGATTGCAAACCTTTCTGATCTCACCCTTTGTACCAGTAGGAGGGGTTTTCTCAGAAAGGATGATAACGGCTATTGAAAATTACTTGAAGAAGTAACCTTGGCTCTTAGCCATTTTCCTAACACAAGGTTTTGTCTTCTTGTCAATGGCCACCTGATGATCAACCATCATCAAGCCCTAGTAATCGAGTATCATGGCATAACTCACATATTGATTATTGGTCTGGGATTGCATCAGGACACTTGTGGAGCATGTGCTCAACATGGTCAGGGTTCAGTGCAGGATCAACTTCTGGGTACAAACGCTGCACCTACTTTCACACGGGGTTTTGCCAATACTGTGAGCTCCTGTTGGGCAAAGTTGAAATTCATTTTTTAATCCTTTTACCTTTCGGTTAAATATAACTACTTGAAAATCATTCAACCACGTCCTTGAGTGTTATAATTTATGTGCCTTCATTAACCGTAGATTACGTAATGGATAAGAGAAATATCATACATATATAACCAAGCAGAGTAACAACAGCTGAAAGAAAGACTCGTGTACGTATTGCGTAAGTTGGGACTTGGTGGCATCTTCATTTCTAGGCAGATAGTTTGAAAAATTAAGAATAATTGCACGTGGTAAAATTATGCAAATTAATTAATTAATAGTAAGATGATTATTAAGTATTAACTAGCCAGAAGGGGAGAATATAGGCACATGGACCAGGACCACCACTCACATTCCGTGAAGTGGAGGCAATGTTGATGATCACAAAACGGAATAACATGTGCTTTACTAATAATCAGCAGCAACAACAAATTACTTCATAATAAGCTCCATGAACTGATATCAAATCTTAAGACATCTCCTCATAAAGTGTTGTAAAATTCTCATTCAGAAGAAAAACTACCATCATAGATTCTTAGTCATCGGTTTTGGCATATTTTCCCTCGAGCATTTATTCCTATTCTGGCACACTCACCAGAGGGACCCCAAGGAATTGTAGGCTTTTGATGACAAATTTGCAATCGGGTTTCATGAAAATGGTGGATTTGATTAAGAGTTACTCAAGTGAAATTAATCCCCAACTCCTTTTCACACAGAACATTGTGCTTGACAGGCAGAAGCATTAGGTATTAATGTGTAATTGACTGTTTTACATTTGGATCTGTCTGCATCTCACATCTGCAACAAGATGGCGAATGTGGGGTGCATACCATTTAACTCTTTCCAGATGTTCAATAGTAACTTCCCAACTACGACCTGCAAACAAACAATCAAGGTAGCCCTGAGTATCACATTCTCCAAGCCACTTGGTGGAACTAAGCACTTAGGGGGGTTCGAACTCAAGTGACCAGCCAAATAAAACTGTTTAAAAACTACTCGGTCAAACCAAGTAGAAATTAACATGCTAAAGGAATCAAGAAAAAAATACCTTCAGATTTAGCAATTTCATATACCGATTTTGAAACATGTTCAATCCATAAACTCTCCTCTGTATCCTTCACATTCCCATGCATATGTAAAATCCCCCCCTCACTCCTGCATTATCAGTTTAAACAAAAAAACTGAGGGGAAAGAGTGGGCAGTAGAATTATGAAACCCTTGAAATGATTTTAAAGAGATCTTAAGCAGTTCCAAATTCAGATTATAGTTAGGCTAGAGCACCTTAATGCTTGTACAGCAGTAACCCAGCTATTCTCACTTGTTGGAATGAGACCAAGACAGACTCGATGGGCAACTCCCTGGAAGAAAAATGATCATGGTGAATCCTCACAGTATAACTCATCCTGATATCAAATGACATGCTATTGAGGTTATATAAATCCTTATTAACAAGACTAGAATGCCTGTCAACGCATGAAAAAAACAAAACCGAGTCTTTGAAGTTTAAAGTTAAAATCGGAGACATGGTGTTGCAAAATGTAAGACTGCTCTAACCACACCCATACATTATCATACAGGATTTTGTCATGGTACCCATTCATACCTTATACATTACTAGCAGAGTCGGCCAGATCAGGGGCTTGTAAGCATAGTATATACATGGACTACAAATAATTCTAATCTAACCATTTTCCTCATTATCTTGTTATGGCCTGGAAGGAAATTGTTCCAGTTCAGTTAGCAAGTGTGATTCTAGAGTAAAAGTAATACACTTATGATAGAGAAAATCAATTAGCATACTTTTGGGGCCGTAACCCGATTATCCCCTTCAAGTACAATACAACGATCAGAGACAGAATTGGCTTGAAGATTATGTTGAAGTGCCTCAACAGCATGAGGATTCCACTCACAAGCATAAACTAGCTTTGCTTTTGCCCTGAGCAAACAACATGATCATTCAAAATATACACAGCAAAATATAAGAATGGTCAACCAGTTCAACAATTGTAAGAAGATGAACACAACTAATACTAATATTAATCAACGATCCTGTATCATAATGTTTATGGAAACCGTGAAAGAAAATTTAGATTTTCTTTGCAACTATCAAATGATAGGTCCCAAACCGAACAATATAGTAATCATCATTCCTTAGTCTGTCATCCCTATTCATGATAAACTCTACATTGCTGCAGACTGCTAAGCAGACTCTATTTTTAAGCAGATGATCTCCCAATTTCCGTCCAGCAAAACCTTAGATTTCAACACATGAAAGATGTCTGATCATAAAGATTGATGATCTGACATCACCGAAACAAAGTCTTCAGAAAGACTTTTGCTGTTTAAGTGTGTGTGTGAGAGATAGAGACACTTGAGTTAACTGAAGATTATAGATCTACACAATAATAACGGACTAAGATGATGATACCATACCTGACAAGGAATGGTAACACAAAATATCCAATACCAGCAAACAGATCCACAATAACTTCATCTGTACAGTCTAAACAGGCAATTCGAAGCTTTTCAGAAAGATTTCCCCAGGAGAACATGCACTTAGTAGCATCAAAGGAGTAGAGAATTCCATTCTCGCAATGTTTGACCCAGCCATTATCTCCTACAAGAATCTCCAAAGTACTATCCCTCGTGCCAGTCGCAGCAACTCGGCCCTTAGGAAATTCCAACAAACTGATGTAATGAATATAGCATTACAAAGGTTCTTAATACCGATTAAAAGTATAAAATAATTTTGATGAGTACCAATTAAAAGCATAAAACAAGTTTGGCGAGTGAATTTCACTAGATTTATGACTATACTCTATCTGAACATAGTTTATGACTTTCTAGCTTAAGGAGTTTTTATTTACAATATAAAGCACTAGTTAAAATAACACATCATAATTTTAAGCCACTAGACAGCAGAATAGTAAACGCATAAGAATGCCACGCTCATTTAGTTCAAGTTATGAGTGAAATTAGAAAATATATGTTTTCAACATCTCCAAATGAAACTTTTACATTACGACAATAGATGATATGAAAAAGAACATTTAAAGCAAATTTCAAAGTCAGGCATCAGCAAGCACAACATAAGCTTTTATATAATACATGCACATAGCTTACCTGACGAGCAAGACGAGAAGTATTAAGTATCTTGGCAATAGTAGGCCAAAGCTCATCCCCAATCGAGTCCCACACTGGATCCTTGAAGGATGTCACTGGAAGCACAACAATATCCCCCAACCTTTCCCATCTGATGAAGACAAAAATGTTAACACAGTCACAAACCTTACATCGACATAAAAAAACCATAAAAATCATAAAAAAAAAATGACTACATGTCCTATCTAACAGTATTTGGTGATATCAGTTCATTTTGTACAGCTGTAAGCAGACATACAACTATCAAAGAAGCAAAGTTGTGAAGAATAAACCTAGAGGGTAACTCCTCTAAAAGTGTAGCTGACAGGCCTTTGTGCTTAATCAAAGAGGCTACAACTTCAGTCATTGTTTTAAAGGGAGATTTAGAAGCTCTTCTGACTTCAACAACTTCATCTGCCTGCTTAGTGGCACCACATTCTTTAAGAAGATGCAAGGCTGTTGCACAGGAGATTTCATTAAGAAAAACACCTCCTGCATATGGTTTAGATAAATCAACATCATCCAAAGCTTCAGATTCATCTTCAGAATGATGCTGCTTTTTATGGAACATAGCACAAAATTTTTCAGTCACAGGAAAACATATTTGTATTCCATCCTCTTGCTGATAAGGCTTCCTTCCAAGGTCTAACCATCCAAACTTCTTCAATATGTCCTTCCCTAACTTTGCATGCTTTTTATCAAGTTTCACTACCCAGTGTGAAGCAACCATCTGATGCCCATTATCAACAGGATGTTTAGCCTCAGAATTGAAGACAGAATTTTCAGATAAAGTCTGTGTGTTCCCACTTTGTGGACCTTGGAAGTCAACATTCTTTTCTCCTGTTACCCCTTCATACTGGTCAGTGACAAGCTTTTCTCCCATCTCAGGAGGCATGTGACAATCATCTAAAGATATAAGTGGGACATGGAACAAGTTGATTTTCACCGGCACACTAAACTTTGTTCCAAAAGCATAGCAAGCTGCACCACCACCAATCATCACAAGATAATCGTCAACGATGTTGGCTGTGGATCGTACAAATAATTCTTTACACAAAGAAGTGAGCTTCACATGCTTCCACCTATGGAGCTGGAGATCAAGTAATGCCAAATCTTGATAATGTTGTCTAACCGGACAACCCCCAAATAATCCAAGATAATTTTTGTAAAGGAACATTGTGTGGGAGAATCGAGCATGTGGACTTCTTCCTGCTATGACTTCCTTCTTCCATAAGCATGTATGAGCATCAAAAGTGTACAAGTCCCCAAGGGCTTTCTCTCCATTGTATCCTCCAAACATGAATAACCGAGAACCATACGCCACCATTGAGTGAGAATGACGGGCACATGGCCATTCCCCATTAATCAATAATTCCTTCCACTGCAGGGTATCTGTGTCGAGCACATGCAAAGATGAAGAGATTGTATCATTGTTAAGTCCACCAAACACATATATCTTTGAGCCTATAACAGCTGCAGCATGACGATGCCTGTGTAGAATAAATATAAATACACATATGGATCAAGAATAGATGATTCAAGATCAATGTAGATCATTGTGTGCACGAACAAAAATCTATCATGAGATATAAGAAATGATGAAGAATGGTAGAAACAATAGCAAATTCTTGTCAGAGGACATACAAATCTGCTTCCAAGATTGCTATCAATCTCTTAACATATTGTATGTAGCATGCACTAATATGCCAAAATAATAAGTGTCAAACAGAAGCAGGAGCATAAATGCACTAAAGAAATTACCTGGGTGGAAAAACACTGCCAGCACATTCTAATAACTTCCATTCACTCTTAGCTATATTGAAACTCCACACATCACTCAGTATGTTCAGAGGATCAGCCCTGCCTCCAATAATAAACATGCGATCTCCAACCACAGAAGATGTGTGACCCAAGCGTGGAGATGGACTGACCTCAGTGTGAACAGCTTGTAGTGTACCTTGTAATGGTTCAAACAGCAAAAGATCATTTCTGCGTGCATGTCTTCCCATACCACCAAAACCACCAAATACAAGAATCTTACAGACATTGTTTGTGCTTTCCAATGTGCAAGCTGTATGACCCCAAAGGAACAGCTTCTCCATAGGTTCACCAGCCATCATAATCTGACTTACTGATAGGCTGCAACTAGGAACACCTGCGGGCCCTGCCAATGATTCAAAGACTCAAACTCGCTGTCACATTAAAAGGAAATGTGTCCTGCAATCAAATGTATATTAGTTGTAATAGCGCTACTCGAGGTATCTACACACAAACATGATAACTAGAACTGTAATTAGTGTTAAACAGAGACTCTTCCTGGCTAGTGCTTACTGCTTGTGTCATTGCATTCTCTTATAAACTCTTTCACAGTTTCATTGGTTGCGTGAACACAATCTCACAGGCACAGCAAAACAGAGAAATACATGAATAAAAATACAGATGGCACAAAAGTTAAATCCGATTACTAGGCTAGTAGCTCGATTTCACCCATACACTAAATACACTCTTGCAAGAATTTAAGAGGAAACAAGCTCAACATTGCTTAAAAAAATTTTAAACATAAGTTATTTTGACAAGTTACTCCACACATTCATCATTTCTCCATCAACAAATCACAAAATAACAACACAATAGTACAATACTAAGGGTAATTTTGCAATTGCGGGGCTAGAAATGGAATCAAGCACTTTAGTTGCAGTGCTTTCAAAATTAAGCAGGAGACAACAGTTACAAATATGTCCTAAATGAATTATCAATATTAGTATTACCATCTAGATTATTCAAATCCCCATTATCATCATCTCCCCCCTTCATCGGAACCGTGGACTCCACAAAGCCACTACTACCGATCAAAGCTTGCAAAAACCCGTCAGTCCTCCTCTTATTAGCTTCCATTTTCTCATTAGCAACCCCAATAAGAAACCTCACATAATCTTTCGACACCAAAACATTACCACTCTCTCCAAATGGCACCTCTAGCCTCAACGAACACCGTATCCCAACAATCACGCGCTTCTTCACACTCGTCACTCCACTCTCCCTCAGCCCACAAGACACCGCAATAGAAACCAAAGACTCAGCCGACTCAACGTCCCTACACTCGACCGCCACAATCAACGGTTCAAACCGGAACACGAGCTGGTCCCCAGACGAGGACCGAGTTGAGTCGGTGGGGAAGAGGAGTGAGAGGACAGAGTCCACGTCAGCAGGGTCGTGGGTGATGTAGAGCCACGTGCCGCCTTTGGGTTTGTTAGCGGGGTGAGAGAAAATGGAGACGCGGCCGGAGCATGAGCTGGTAGTATAGTAATTTGGGTGGCTGTTGATGGCGTTCAGGATAGGGATTATGGGTGTGTCTACCGTGCCTTTTGGTGATTTGTCTGTCAGGGAGGAGCTTAGTGACGCTAGCGTTGCTGCTTTCCGTTGCTCGAACGACATGCTTTTTTTTCCCCTCGTTTTATGTTATGTCTGGAGTATCTTTGGAGATTGATTTTGTTTTGTGTTTGAAAACTGGAAACTGAAAACCCTCGTAAAATCTCTCGCGCTTGGCGGCTGCGGAAGAGGAAGAAATCAAGAAAGTGGAAGGGCTGTTTAGATATTCCGTCCTGTTATTTTGTAGGGGAGTTTTATCGTCCAGATCCCTTATCTTTTAGATTTTATTGAATAAACAACATGGTACATTAATTTTCAGTACATAGGTACAGAACATTCACATGGAACATAATAATACAAGACCGAATTCAAGACATTTTTGTTTTTGTTTCAGAAATACAAATGAATCAGGAGAAAGTCATCTATTACGAACCTTTGAAAATTAAAAAAAAAAAAAAAAAAAAAACTAAGGCCTGCTGGCTGCTCCACTTCGATCAAGTCATCTTTCAAGTGATGATGAGTTGTATTTTGAAGTCCAATGTTTCTCAATCTCTTCTGCTGATCTTCCTGGGATTCTTCCGGCAATCAAAGACCATCTGATGATCATCATGCATATGTAAAGTTATAATTAAATACAAATGAAAGAAGAATATAAAATAAATAATCTGATTCAAAGATCCAAATACTGTCTGTGAATGTATGTATTATGTAAGAACAATCACAAACCTCTCTCCTACTAATTTAAACATTCTGGCAATGAGAAGCTCCTCATCTTCAGAGAATTCCAACGTGGTGTCAGAATCATCATTACTTTTTTTGTCATCTAATTAATAACAGAAACTCAAAATCATTTTCATTATCTTTAAACCAGGAAAAATAATATTAATAATAGGCATGCTCTTGATTGAAATATGTATGATAAATTTTGAAATGGAGTATTAATTACCTCTATTTTCTTTGCTATTGTTATTGGAGGTATGAACTGATGAGTCTTCCATTTTCCTCACAGGAAGGCCTATAGCTCGTGAGGGTCTAGTACTCTGGTCTCAGTTATTTATTAGAGGGACTGATGGTAATGGGGGTGCTATTATAATAATCAACTTTAGTCCAAATTGATAATTGATGGTGTGATATTGACATATACGGTGGTTGAGAAAAGAAGACTGGTAGCTCTTTAACTTTGATAAGTTGTTGAGGTGTGCATTAGTTTGTTGGCTTGGCTTTTTGTGTAAAGTGCAGCAAATTTCATGATTCATCAGAGAACCCATTTGTTTATTCTTGTCCATCAACAGGTATTCAATCAAGAAATCCCACAAAATTGACAGAAGATATCAATTTTTTTTTATCTATTTTTGTGGGACTGTGATATGGTCATGATGATTATTATTGATATTATATAGAAAATCAATCCCCCACTTTTAAAAGATAAGGCTGGTGTTTATGGATGATAGGAATAGATGGTTGTATTAAATGGAAAAAAGTTAATCAAAGAAAAAAATTAGGAATTTCAATCCTACTTTTAAATGATAATGCCACAACTCTTGTTACCAGTTTCAGTAAGAATTGCAGTCCAGAGGAAGTGATTGAATTTTATGACGACATGGTGCTCAATGGACAATGCCATTATTTTCCCACTTCTCAGAGATGAAAGTGCAGAGGATCAAATTTAACTGGATTTACTTTTCATGTTGTTCTTGTGATGTGCTGTGAATTGTTTTTTATACAATACGTATATAATTTCACTTCTCTAAATACGTATATTATATAGCCTGCAAGTTGCTCCTGTCTATTTACTTACTAATGGTGTCAAAATTTCACTCTCAGGTTCTCTTAATTTTCCAATTTGTAGTAAGAATTGATATAACCATCTACATGCTATAACATTAAAATACAATTATCAAGTTGCTTCCAAGTTGCAGAACAATTTTTTTTTCTTTTTTTTTTGCCTTTTTCCCCATAGAATTATAAGAGTAGACTCATTAGAGAATTATAGATCCTATTGGTGCGGCAGCATATACCCTTTGGACCTGACTAATTCTTAAATATGAATTATATGGTATCATTAACAAAATAATAAATAATATGTATAATTTAATATTCATTTTTTAACATTATATCACGCGTGATAATGAATTATATGATTATTATACGGATGACGTGATACCTCCATTATATAATAGATTTTCTAATAGTTAGATATCCGATCTGCCACATCAAATAGGCCCTATTATGAAATATTTATCTTTATTATATTTTTTGAAAATACACTTCCTAATCATAATTAGAATTTAATATTTAAATTTTACTCAACTTCTCAACTCGAAATCATTTCCCAAGCAATCACCGACGGTCGAAATCCAAATCTTCCCCTCAGTTCCTCCAAACCAGAAGAAGCATACACGAAAAAGATAAAGACTTTACAAAACAAACCAAACCCACACACAAAACTCTCTCTCTTTTCCCTTCTCTTTGAGTGCTTTGACTATCATTGAGCTCCAAGAATCCATTATCAGTTATCACCATGTCTTGCTCAAACTTAACAGTGAGTCGTGACACTTCTTCACTCTCTTTTGGTTCATTTCTCAACCCATTTAGGCTTCCTACTCCCAATTCAATCCCCAACAACCCTTCAAGATCTTCATCAGTTGCCCCAATTCATTGTGGCCTCCGTGAGCTCAGAGAGCGTATTGATTCTGTAAAGAACACGCAGAAGATCACTGAGGCCATGAAGCTTGTGGCCGCCGCTAAAGTCAGAAGAGCTCAAGAAGCTGTTGTCAATGGCAGACCTTTCTCTGAAACTCTTGTTGAGGTTCTTTACAATATCAATGAGCAGCTCCAAACTGAAGACATAGATGTTCCTTTGATCAATGTTAGGCCTGTCAAGAAAGTTGCTTTGGTTGTTGTGACTGGTGATCGTGGTCTTTGTGGTGCATTCAACAATAATATTATCAAGAAAGCTGAATCGAGAATTGCAGAATTAAAGGCAATTGGACTTGATTACACTATTATTAGTGTGGGTAAGAAGGGTAATTTATATTTCCTTCGCTGGCCTTGTATTCCTGTTGATAAATTTCTCGAGGGAGGTTCATTACCTACTGCTAAAGAAGCTCAGGCTATAGCAGACGATGTCTTTTCACTATTTGTTAGTGAAGAAGTTGACAAGGTGGAGCTTTTATACACAAAGTTTGTGTCTTTGGTTAAGTCTGATCCTGTGATTCACACTTTGCTTCCACTATCACCAAATGGAGAGATTTGCGATGTGAATGGAGTTTGTGTTGATGCTGCAGAGGATGAGTCCTTTAGATTGACAACAAAGGAAGGAAAGTTGAGTGTGGAGAGAGATGTTGTGAGGACTGAGACTGCTTCTTTCTCTCCCATTTTGCAATTTGAGCAGGACCCAGTTCAGATTCTTGATGCTCTTTTGCCCCTTTATCTAAACAGCCAGATTTTGAGGGCTTTGCAGGAATCCTTAGCCAGTGAACTCGCTGCAAGAATGAGTTCCATGAGCATTGCAACTGATAATGCAGTGGAGTTGAAGAAGACCTTGTCTATTATCTACAACAGGCAGCGCCAGGCCAAGATTACAGGAGAGATATTGGAGATTGTTGCTGGTGCTGAGGCTTTGGTGTAAAGAATTATGTGGGGGTTTCTCAGTTCTCACATCCTGCTACTCAATTCTGCAATCTTTGTAGGTAATTTTGTTACTGTTTTCTTATTGCTTCAAACATGCTTGTTTAAGAAGAGTTTATTCAGAATTTGCACTTTTCCATTGCAATTCTCAGCTGCGAATAAACTTTGTCAACAAATGAGAACTTGCAATCATGCAATGTATCTTGGAACAGAAGAACTTTCTAATTATATTCGAATGCTACATTTTTTCTGATTGGCTCATATACTACTGGTATCATTAGGTCTGTAATTCCGGGTTGGGCTACTAACATTTCCCCTTTATCTCATTTATCTTCTTTCAAGGGTTAGGATTTAGCTACACATCATAAGTGTCATTATCTTAACAACACATTAATGAATTTGATGAGTGACTAAGCCAAAAATAAAACCATTTCTCATAAAATCAACCAGCTCACTTCACATTTAACAAACAGTAGCACAAAATCTCTCCCTCTACAATAGCTGATTGTGGCAGAGAGGGGGTGGCCGTCCAGTGCAGATGCTAGTGAAGTTGATGCGACACCGGCATTGATGGACATGTATTTGAAGGGTGTAAGATCTGGATTCGTAGTGAGATTTGGGTTTGGCACAAAATCATCACGTGGCGCATTTAATTTTGTGATAAAGAAATATGAATTGGTAGATAAAGAAGTTAAAAGAGTGAGGAGTTGGGGGATTCTGCATCAGCTGGTTGCTGCTGGTTCGTTGATTGGTTCTTGGTGGATGGATTGTGCTGCTGGCTCTGGTTATGGTCCAATGTGGGTTCTAATTGCTGTTCTGGGTGTTGTTGGTTCGATGTTTTGGTTCTGGATTTGTTGTTGCGGGTTGTCTTTGCTGTTGCGTTTTGCCTTGTTCTCGTTTCTAGGTTGTCTTCTGCTTGGATTTCCTTATGCCTTTGTTCTGTCTTCTAATTCCTGTTCCGGTTCACTCTGTTTCACTATTCTGTTGTTTGTTCTGGAGTTGGTTATTTTTTGAAGGGTTTTGTTCTATTTTAGTTTACATTTTGGGTTCAATTTTATGATTACAGTTACATGTTTGATTTTGTGAGGCTAATTGTGGCTGAGAAATTGTTGTCAAATTTGCCTTGTACATCAATTACAATAAATGAATATATAACATTCTGAGGATATTTTTGTATCTGTCATCTGGCTTTGCACTGTGAGTGCATCAATATATAGCCAAAATGGAACTGTAATCATATCTGTCATCTGGCTTGCTTTACAATGTAGTACATGTAATCACAATAACCAAAACATAATTCACTTTATAGCTTAAATTTTACAAGAACTCCACAAGCATACATTTAGCACATGTCACATTAGAGACATTTGCATCCCTATAGAGCCAAAGACTTGCACAAAAAAACAAAAAACAAAAAACAAAAAACAAAAAAGATTAATGAACTAATGAACTAATTACATAAACTAATGTGATGTGCTTGAACTATCCTCCATCAAGTCTCCAAATGTTCTAAATCTCGAGCCTTCCTAATCATATTCCTCGTGATCGTTTCCTTTGCACCTCTAAACTTATTTTTTCCTATGCCTTTGCTTGTTGCACACCCAAGTCTTAATCTTACACTCTTTTGTACTGCAGATATAAGTGCCACCTCGTGTATGAGCGCTAAACCCGTCTACTCTCGCATATTGGTTATACCAATCCTTAGCATGCTCTAGACTCATCCACTCCAAAGACCAAATAACCGGTAAGCTCCCCATTTTCCGACTGTAATAATTCATATGTAGGAATAAAATTTATATATTTGATTCATCCAACAGTGTCATAAATACCTGGATTTTTCACTCCTTTAATTTCATTATTAACGAATTAATAAACGTAACCCTTCGAGTTTTATATTGTTGTTTATTAAATGGGGAGTGCTGGTGGTTGACTTTATTAAGTATGAGAAAAAGGTGTTTTATTTCTGGTTTGTAATTTGGTTTGGCTTTTGGTTAAACCACTTAACAAATTCATTAATGTATTGTTAAGATAATGATCATTAGATTTATTTTATGATGTGTGGCTAAATACTAACCCTTGTAATGAGATAAAATAGATATAAGGGGAGAGAATAATAAACCCTGTAATTATAGGTTCCCTTGATCGTCATTAGGTTATATATATGTTCGTTATCTTGGTTATTCTCATGGCTGCCTTAAATAAATCACTGGTTAAGGACATCATTTCTGCCAAAACATAATTGATAGGTGTGTCCTTGCTAACAATTAATAACATTTTTTATATAGATTTAGACACCGTTTAGTAAAGAGTATAAACTAAGTATTGCACTGAAAATAAGTTCATCAAACTCTATCTCAAACGGTACATTAGATTTGATAATTATATAACTCATACCCTATGCCGCAACATTCAATTTCTGAATTGTAAACTTAGCATCGTCAATCCGTTGAATTAGAAATTCGAAGAGCTTTTGCAAAAATTATCTCCGGAGGTCATCTCTTGCTTGCAGATATTTCCAACGATATACACGTGATGGACAATGGTATCGGGAAAGGCCACGTATCGGAGAGATTTTTTGGTGCAACAGTGGTATGGATGACGTGATACTACAAGCTAATTAAAAAATGACATATAAAGTTTCTTCACCTATTTTTTAGTTGTTTTTTAATTTTTAGCACGCGTTGCAGTTGATGATTGGCTTGTTATATATGTGACGTGGTAACACCGTTGCATAGAAGAATTTCTCCAGGTATCGGCTGCAAAAGCAATTAAAACGTCTTTCACAATTATTCGCCAATGGCTCTTCAAGGCGCACAGACAAAAACAATTAAAACAAACCCATCCATGCAAACCTAATACAACAACTTTCTCAGTTTTGTTTGATACTTAATAGTTAATATTGAGGAAATCAGAAATACTAAAAAAATCGAATCAATATTAATAGAGCAGGTTGAGAAAAGGATTCAAAAAAAAATATTGCTAATATATTACGGGCTTTGTATATTCACGTTTGGTGCTGTTGAAGAAAGCCCAATATTTGGACTTTCAAGATACATTTTGGGTCCAAATAGAATCAGGACTTATAATTGGGCCGCGGCCCATTCCACCTTATATTTATAAAATTCCAAACTTCTAGCTATAGAGTTATTTGATTTTTTTTTTTCCCTTTTGTTGGTTATTTAGTGTCGTCACTCACTTTAATGAAAATGAGAAGACCAAGGTCAGCAAATTTCCAAAAATGTAAACCAAAGCAATGCAATTGCAAAGTCGAAAGAGTTGAAATTTGACAACATAAATATGATTCTGACCACATACATAAAAAAGGGTCAAGTTTGATGAGAAAATAGAGGTGTAAATTAATAGCCAAGAGTTTCTTAATTGTTGATTTCTCAAACCAAAACATGGGATCGATGCATTAATTCCATTTGCTTCGAATCGGCACATTGTCTCCACAAAGGTGGCCACATGAACAAGTCATTGTTTCCCGATTTTGCAGTGATCTTGTTGTTTCTATGTTAATGCCTATATAACCTCTTCTTCTTCTTCTTCTTCTTCTTCTTCCTCTTTGTTGTCACTAACCTCATATATATCACTAGCTTAATTTCCTTTTATGGTGACTCAATTTATGAATTAAAGAGATTGTGATTTGTTTGTGTTAAAAGAGTGGGGCAGATTTCAGAAGGTTTGTGTCAAGTTTCTAACAAGCCAGGTGATTAAGGCTCAACATTTTGATAAAACTTTGTTGTTTTTTTTTTCAGTTAATATGAGCTTGGATCATGTTAATTACTTCACTCAGTGACTGCTTTGAGATAAGTACTAATTTTATAGACCAAGATGTTAATTTTGAAAACTCAAGGGTGGATCTAATAATAACTTGTTAGTTGAATCAAGTTGATCTACCTTTATTTATGGTGTATTTCAGTAGTCGTAATCAGAATGAAATAAAATCAGAATGGTAAATTGTAATTAGAATAAATTGTTTACTTAATTGTAGGAATCAAAATCGATATGAAATAGTATTATTATTGATGTGTTTACAAAAATACCATTAATTATAATTATATATTAATTTATTACTTATTATTTATGAATATTTTTTTTATTAATTTTAATGTATTAAGTTACTATATATTAATTTGTTCTTTTATTAAATTATTAAATATTATTTTATAATTAATTATTGATTATTTTTATTTATTATTTATAAATCAAGTATTACATTATTAATTAATTATTAATGTATTAAATTACTAAATATTAATTTATTCTTTTATTAAATTATTATTTTATTGAAATGTTAAATATTATTTTGTTATTAATTATTAATGTTTGATTAATTATTATTATATTTGATTTATTATTTATAAATTAATATTAATTAATTACTTTAAGGGTAATATTATAATTTCTCATGAAAAATTAAATGATAATCTTATTCTCAATGGGGAGTCAAAATGAGACTCACATTCTCTACTCTCAAATATGTGGGTCATACTCGTATTATCATTTTCATTTTCATTTTCATTTTCATTTTTATTAAATTTTAGAAAATAAACGACTCAAATAAAAATATATTATCATTTCTCCATTCTCATTATTTTCAAATAAACACCATTAAAGTATTTATAAGATTATGAGGAATGAACTCAGACACTTCTCTTGTTTTATATAAACAATATTATATGAAAGAAAGTCCAATAAAATCAAAATCATGTCACGTGTTTTAAGATCCGATGCCGTGATATGCCCATTTTACATAGATTTTTATCGTAAAAAGTTTATAATCTTCATGTTATTTAAGAAAAAAGAAGACCGGCCCTAAATTTTTGCTACAAAATCGTTGACATCACAAGAAAAATGTTTTCTAGATTTGTCAGCAAAAGTAAATTATGACATCATACATCATACTTCAGATTTTACCACACACGTGGACGGTGGTTCTGCTACTTAGAGGCATATTAAAATTTTAATAATATCATACGTACTAATCCCCACTTTTTTTTGAAAGTTAGAAATATTATTATTATTATTATTTTTGAAATTATCGGAAATCTCACCATCAGATTTCAGACCATTCATTCTGGACTTAAGTGGAAGATATAAAATTCTTCAATGTCTCATGCTCTTACTATAAACGCACTATTTGAATTCGAACACATGACTTTAAGGTGAGATCCTGAACCATACACAACCAAACAACGCTTCTGGGAGAAATACACGATAAGCTATTTGATGAGACTTAAACGAAATATATAAAATTTATAACTGTCCTAATTTTTTTATAAAAAAATATATCATTATATTCTAATATAAGAATTATATAATCAAATCTTAAATTTTACGCCATATATACATACCGGGACTAATCCCCCACTTGCACATCCTCATTTAGCAATATGTCAAATCCTTATCTACCGATGATCATCCGTATTATAAAATTAAACGGTTGGTATTTTGTTATAATGCTAATGTGGAAAGACGTAGCACACAGTAAGATTATAGATACTTATGGCTGCGATATATAGGACTCTTTTAAAGATTTTAAGAGCATTTATCAGCCATGACGCCTGAATTTGTAAAGTTTATATTTTTATTTAAAAGTTTTGATTTTTTACCTTTTATTATTAATATTGTTCATTGCACGGTTGCAGAGGAAGATGGGTTTCCATTTGTGAATGGACGAGTGATTAGATTGTTGTCGTGAAAGAGTTAAAAAGAACGTGGCTTCGGTTGAGCAAGCAAGCATTTCCCTTTGGTTATAGCCATGGAAGCTGGCGCTGGCTTACAGTTACAAAGTTCAGTGAGTTGCAGAGCTGTGGCTTGGGAGAAAAGTTTCTTCAATTCCTTTGGTTTTGTCAAAACAACAAAAGTAAGTTGGTCAATGGTGCATTTGTTGATTTTTCATAACTACTCTCTTGTTACCTTATTTTCTTGATAGAATTTTCTTATTCATTGAATTTCCATTTGAGAGTTGTGATGATATTGTAATGATCATCACATGATCATTTTGTTCTGATATCTGGTTTGCTGTTTATATGTTATATGTCTGGTTTGTTCCTTAAAAATTAAAATTATTTTGTTTTTAATGGGCTATTTACTGTCATTTCGATATACCCTTTTTATTAAGTTAGTGTTTAAGTTTGGACTTGGATTCCCATTTTTCATTTTATTTATTTTAGTGTAAGTTTGCAAATTTAAGTGTAATTGAGTAGAATGATCATCACTATTCACATGATTATTAAGTTACTATGCTGGATCTCAAATTTTGACACTTATGCTTTCAGTTTATTTCATGGAGCAATGAATACTCCACGAGAGGAGTTTCTCATAGAATCTATGCTGCTTCAGGTTGGTTGCTGGGTTAATTCTAGCTGAGCAAGTTTAATCTGAAGTTGACAATATTTTCTGCTTTATTTCTAAAATTTTGTTTTCCCTGCTTACTGCATAGATTTTTCGAGGAGACGGAGAAGAGTCTCAACACCAAGGACTAAAGATACCAGTTCGAAGGGATTTACACCGAAAACATCAGCGGAAACAAGCACCCAGAGGAAGGATCAGAAGGAAAATGGTGACAAAGAGGGTTCAGGCTTGCCAGTATCGTGTGAGAATGGAGGGCTCACCAAGATGACATCTGCAACAACAAATGACGTTGAGCAAAAAACTGTAGTTGAACTTTCTAGTGATGATCAAATTGGGGAAGAAGTAGATGTAAATGAAAAGGAAAATGAGAATATACCACCAACAGATAAAAATTTAGCAGGTGCTAAAAGCAGTCAAGTGGCTGGAAATGGAAGTGTGGGTGGAATTGATGATGTGTTTCAGAAGAAAGAAACAACTCTCAAATCAGATATTGAGAATGTAACAGACAGGTCAGCTTCGAAGAGAAAGCATTTGAACCTTAATAAGAGCAATGACATTGTAAAAGATGAAACTATTAAGACTGATATAAAAGCCTCTGAAGATGCTTCCTTTAAATTAAGGATGAAGATGGAAGAGAATCTGCATAAACAGGAAATTGAGATGGAAGAGAATTTGCGTAAACAGGAAATCGAGATGGAAGGGAATTTGCGTAAACAGAAAATTGAGAGGCTTGCTGACGAGAATCTCCTGAGAGGAAACAAAATATTTGTTTATCCACAGGTGGTGAAGCCTGATCAAGATATAGAAGTGTTCTTTAATAGGAGTCTGTCCACTCTGAATAAGGAGCCGGATGTTCTCATCATGGGAGCCTTTAATGACTGGAAGTGGAAGTATTTTACATTCAGGCTGAATGAGACCCATCTCAAAGGGGATTGGTGGTCTTGTCAGCTTCATGTCCCTAAGGAAGCATATAAGATAGACTTTGTGTTCTTCAATGGGAAAAACGTCTATGAAAATAATGATAAAAAGGATTTCTACTTAGCTGTAGAAAGTGGAATGGATGCTTTGGTGTTTGCAAATTTCTTGCTTGAGGAGAAACGAAGGGAACAAGAAAAACTCGGTAAGGAGAAAGCTGAACGGCAAAGACAAGAGGAAGAGCGGAGACAAATAGAATCAGAACATGCAGCTCTTGAAGATGATAGGGTACAGGCAAGGGAAGAGACCGAAAGGAAACGAGAGATGTTGCAAGAGCTGATCAAAACGGCTGCAAGGTCAGTTGATAATGTTTGGTACATAGAGCCCAATCAATTTAAAGGTGAGGACTTGGTCAGGCTATATTACAATAAAAGATCCAGTACTCTTTCTCATGCTAAGGAGCTTTGGATGCATGGGGGCTATAATAAATGGAAAGATGGATTGTCCATTGTCGCTAGGCTTGTCAGATCAGAGGGAAAAGATGGTGATTGGTGGTATGCTAAAGGTATGGGCGACATATACTTCTCTGTTTATTCGGAAAAAATCTAGATGACTATTGAATTGAAATCACGGTGCTTATCAGTTTTTGAAAGAGATTTTATTTTTCCTTTTAATTTCTTTGGAACATAATCTCATGTCTTTTTGTAAAGCGAATTTGACTTTATCTGTGGACTAGGGTTCATTCTTGTTGCTCTCCTGGAGCTCCGTGGTTTGGGGATAGTATTTTTTATTTTACAACATAATAATATGAGACTTTATATTTTCTGCAGTTGCTGCACCTGATCAAGCCCTTGTGTTGGATTGGGTCTTTGCTGATGGACCACCTGGGAAAGCCACTGTGTATGATAACAATCATCGTCAAGATTTCCATGCTATTGTTCTAAAAAGCATTCCTGATGAATTATACTGGGTTGAGGAAGAGCACCAAACATTCAGGAAACTCCAAGAGGAGAGGAGATTAAAAGAGGAAGCTAGTCGTGCCAAGGTCAATTAATTGAACTGTAAATACAAAATCATATAAGATTTTTTTTCCCTGATTCATTTCAGTGACAACATTCTTGGTCATTTTAAAAGTTAACTAGAATGCAGAGAATAGAGACCCACCACTCAAGTTTTATTTGGTGGGTCCCTCCGGTATGTCATCTTCATATGATAATTATGAGATGTGTGTATGAATTTTGCAATGCACAAGATGGGCTCTTGGAGATTCTGTTATCTGCATTTATGTTGTGGAATGTACAGATTATTTTGACTAAACTATCGATGTAGGATATTGCTAATCTTGATCTCTTATTTCTTTCTTCTCTTGTTTCAGGCTGAGAAAACTGCATGTATGAAAGCTGAAACAAAAGAAAGAACGTTGAAGAGGTTTCTGCTGTCTCAAAAAGATATAGTTTATACCGATCCACTTGATGTTCAAGCAGGAATGACCGTTACTGTGTTTTATAATCCTGCCAACACAGTTCTCAACGGAAAGTCTGAAATTTGGTTCAGATGTTCGTTTAATCATTGGACTCATCGCATGGATCCATTTCCACCTCAAAAGATGGTCCCTGTGGAATATAGTACTCATGTTAAAACCACTGGTAAGTTATCAGTTATGAAAACCTTTTTGAAAATTGGTGTGAGATTTTGGACATGTTTAGAGTTTACTTATAGCAATCTCCTTGCTATGTAACGGCCTAGGTTTGTCTTGTCAGATAAACAAGTGAATTTTCTTTAATTGCTAAAATATATCTCTGAAGCTCTGTTTTTGGTCATATGGTCACCAATTTTTCAGTTGCTTCTTATTTCAAATTAATTTCAGGACTTGACAGTAAATCAAATTCTTGTTGTATAATTGTGTTATGCATGCATAAATCTTGAAGACTTGTTTTATGCGTGTGATTCACTATTTGAAGTCTATGAATTGGTGTTTATTTTAGTTACCTGGTTTGTTTTTTCTTCATCTCATCTCGAGCATTAAGAGCAAGGCTGTAGAACTTGTAGATATTTGTTGGGTGGAATAGCATTCAGATCCAGCAGAAAAGGGAGCTCTAATTAGGCAGCTTTATGGCACATTTACATTTTAGGTTGGGTTGCATAGCATTCAGACAGGTATTAATTTAGTGGCTAAATTTCTCTGAGTGTATCAACTATCTGGCAGCAAATTTTTGGGGTGCAGCATGATGCCAAATCACATTATGTTAAGAAATCTTTCCTTCAGCAGAAAGGCACTGTTGGTCTGAGGCAACCATTTATGTGATTGTTTGAGGCTAGGGTGTGGGTTTTTGTGTCTTTGCAGTCAAGGTTCCGCTGGATGCATACATGATGGATTTTGTGTTCTCTGAGTGGGAAGATGGAGGAACTTTTGACAACAAAAATGGCTTGGATTACCACATACCTGTCTTTGGAGGAGTTGCGAAAGAGCCACCAATGAACATTGTGCATATTGCTGTTGAAATGGCTCCCATTGCCAAGGTAACTTTAGGGCACTAAGTGGATTCATGGTTCCACAGAACAATTTCTGGCATTATTAATAATTTACACTGACCCGCCAACAGGCTTTTTTACAATCTTTGATCGTGACTTATGTTTTTGAAATTTCAAAACTTAGGCATCTGTGACTTGGGAAGTTATCTTGTTATTGCCTGGCAGAAATAAGTACAATGATATAAAACGGTTAAATTTGTTTGAAATTAAACCCAAGTTCGAGGTTGTTGATGTTGAGAAGTGATTTAAAACTATGGCAAAGTAAGAGAAAAATGATAAGTAATTGAGTCCTTGAGTGTTAAGTTTGTGGATATTTCAAAAATAAAACACTACTCAGGTATTATTTTTTATGTTTCCTATGTTGTTTCTTATATGTCTTGCAGGTTGGAGGTCTTGGTGACATTGTCACTAGTCTATCCCGTGCTGTTCAAGATTCCAACCACAACGTGGACATCATTCTTCCAAAGTATGACTGTTTGACACTCAGCAATGTAAGCTTCATTGCTGTTGCTTTGATCAAATTTCATTTCAAATCTTTTGTGCTGGACACTTGGTGTGAATTCTTTAAGTATGATGTTTCTGGTTTGTATTCTTGGAAATATGGGCATATTCTTGGTGATATTGTGTTTCATATCTTCTGGGAAATTTTTTTCATGGGAATGGTTGAATTAGGAGTTGTCCCCTTTACTCTCGGTTGGAATAGTTAAAAAATTTGGAGGACTTCTGTGCCTGTCCACTGAATTACGTTGACAAATTGAAAATTTTGTACTGTTGCACTTATCCTAGTTTCTTCATAGACACTTTCAGATCATTGGTGAGACCACTGTGGATTTTAATTTCTGTTCATCCTCATTACATATATGAGGAACTCCTCACACGATCATTAGTGAGACAACCACTGTGGATTTTAATTTATGCTCATCTTTCTCATTACATATATGCGGAACTCCTTATTACTGTTGGTATTTTTTTGTCTTTAATCTTAGTTTTATTGCTAACTGTGATTTTTTGATTGAATGTATACGGAATAGGTGGACTTAGAGTTTGATAGAAGCTATCACTGGGGTGGAACTGAGATAAAAGTGTGGTATGGGAAGGTGGAAGGCCTTTCAGTCTACTTTTTGGAGCCTCAAAATGGGTAATCCTTCACACCTGATGCCTCCTTAGAATATCATTCTCTAAACCGTGTGTGATTCTTTTCCTTATTTGTTCTTTTATTCCTGTGTAATATGCATATATGCATCTAGAGTATAATGCTTTGGATTGTCTACTAGTTCTGCTCATATTCTTGTGTGATCAGTATATATCTTTATACTTCTTCTTATAATACAATCTATTAGTTTTTCATATCCTTTTCGTTTCTTTACTAAATGGGTGGCAATATTTGTGTTAATCGATTATGTTCAAGAAGTTCTTTTAAGTTGTTTTACTCACTGCAATGAGCTGTATTTGTTTATTCTCACAATCTCGGTTTTGAAAAGTCATTCTTCAACTCCTTAGATGTTACTTTTCCCAAAATGATTAACTGCTACCATATTGCACTGCAAAGCTCTGAACTTATATTGATACTTATATTGAGATGAATTTACATCAGAAGTAAGAGTCATGAAGTCCTTTCAAATACATACCAAATGATAAAGTCTCTAAATTACAATTGTATATTATGTGGCCACAAATCATTGACTTGGTAGAAGACCCTTTGATTCAACCAAGAGGTCAAGGGCTCAAAACCCCTTGGAGCAACCTACCTGGAATATTTTTAATCCCAGGAGCTCCTGGCTTCCAAGGTTGTAAGGTCTGGTGGTAGTTAGTTTAGTACTCGGTGAACATAGAAAGGTCAAGGAATTTCTGGCTGTCTACCAGAAAAAAATAAAAAATAAAAAATAAAATCCAGCATATGGATTGATAATAGAATCTCATTTTAACTGATCGTGTCATCCTTGATTGTGTGACATATGCCTAAATGGAAAAAAAGGAAAAAATAAAATAAAATCCAGCATATGGATTGATAATAGAATCTCATTTTAACTGATCGTGTTTGTCATCCTTGATTGTGTTACATATCTTGTAGGCCTATAGCTCAGGACCTATTCTGCATTGTTTATTTTTTCAAAGATCTATTTGTTTTTTTTATCAATCTCCTACAAGTAAGTATTCTCCATACGAATTCTCAATGCATATTTTTATTGTAGATTTTTTTCGACGGGTTGTGTATATGGCTGCAACAATGATGGAGAGAGGTTTGACTTCTTTTGCAATGCTGCTCTTGAATTTCTGCTCCAAGGTGGATTTCATCCTGTAAGTGAACAATATCAATCCAATCTAAAAGCATTTTATATCTATCATGAGTTGTGAAATCTTACTTCCTGTAGGCGTATTATATTATTTTTCTTGTAATGAGAACATGCATATAAGTGGAAATTTTCCATTGCATAAAAATTATATTCCCAAATTGCTAAGTATGTGTAGTCTTGCATGATTGTAGACAATTTTATATATATATGCGCTCTAATCGGTGCTTTACATTGGGCAGGATATTATCCATTGCCATGATTGGTCTAGTGCTCCTGTCGCCTGGCTGTATAAGGACCACTATGTGCATTATGGTCTTAGTAACGCTCGTATTATCTTCACAATACACAACCTTGAATTTGGGACACATCACATTGGGAAAGCTATGGCATACGCCGACAAGGCTACGACTGTGAGCAAATACTATTTCTTAGAACTTTTAATGTCCTTAGACATTTGTCCTGAATGGAGTTTATGATTTTTTTTTGTGGTTTGGTAGTTCTTTTCTCTGTTCTATACTTGTTCTTTGTTTCTTTTTTATTGGCTTGATAACGAGTTGCTTTAAAAATCAATTTTCCCCATGAAGTTCTATTGACACATTTATCACTAACCCTAAAATGCTCCTTTTCTGTTGTTTTTCATTTTGTAGATTCATGTCTTATGATATAAATTCTGGAGAAGCTAATATGTCAGCAACTTCCTCTTTTGAGTCCTCACTATGGCATCATCTCATTTGCATTTATTTCTGCAGGTATCTCATACTTACTCAAAGGAGGTTGTCGGAAATCCTGCTATTGCTCCTCATCTCTACAAATTCTATGGTATATTAAATGGAATTGACCATGATATATGGGACCCATATAATGATAAGTTCATTCCTGTAAGTAAATAACAGCTTTTTTTCTTCTTTTTATACTTTCTGTTCCGTAACTCTCATTCCTATCAATACTTGGGAGAAGATTCCTGAAAGAGAAGTCCTTACATTGCAGCCACTTCCTTTTATTCTGTGTCATCTATGAATTAATCTGTACAATGTACAGATTGCATGTGTAGATAAATTGCAGATAACACTAGCATTAACTTTTGATCACTATTTCTGCCAGTGAAGTTTTGGCTAATGTACTTTGCATGTCATTATAGGTATCGTACACTTCAGAAAATGTTGTTGAGGGAAAAAGAGCTGCCAAGGAAGCCTTGCAGCAAAAGGTTGGTCTGGAAAAGTCTGATCTGCCTTTAGTAGGAATCATTACTCGCTTGACACATCAGAAAGGAATCCATCTCATCAAGCATGCAATTTGGCGCACCTTAGATCGTGGTGGCCAGGTTATCTTTCTTGCTTCCTCTTTACTTTATATTTATTATTCTTGGGCCATGTATTAACATGTATAATACCTTAGTCCTTGAATATTCGACCTTCCTTGCAGTTGTGGATATTGATGGGAAGTGTTCAAAGAATTTTAATGGTGCCAATGTCTTACATGATTTCCTCTAAACTAAACCTCTACTTACTGTTCTTCTATATCTGTGTTTTTCAATACAATAATGTATGATCATCAATCAAGTAGGAAAAGAGAAACTCAAAAGTAATGTGAATGTAAGCACAGAAATGGTCTATTGTCAGACTGATAGTCATGAGCCAACGAAATTGTTGCCATAACTTGGTAGCAATTTTATTTTTATTCTGACAGAATGTATGATGTCAGGTTGTGTTGCTTGGTTCAGCTCCGGATCCTCAAATCCAGAATGATTTTGTGAATTTGGCCAATCAGCTGCATTCTTCTCATGCTGGCCGTGCCCATCTTTGTTTGACTTATGATGAGCCACTTTCCCACCTAGTACGCTCTCGTGGAACTTTAATCTTCAAATTTTTCCCCTTTTACATCTTCAATATGATTTCTGGATTTATTGATTTATTTAGACTGTATTATAGATTTATGCTGGATCAGATTTCATTCTAGTTCCTTCGATCTTTGAGCCATGTGGACTGACACAACTTGTGGCTATGAGATATGGTTCAATACCTGTTGTTCGGAAAACTGGAGGTGTGCACCTGGCTAGTCTGTTATTAGTGATAGTTCTGTCTCTCAACAATGTTTCTATTCTCTCTTAACTGTATCGACGTTTTGATATGAGAAAAATCTTTTATCATAGCCATGATATATCCATGTACATACTTGCGGCCTGTACGTATTCAGATCAAACACATGCACGTCTCGCTGAACACCTGGATTTTTGGTTCATTTAGTTCAGGAACTATTAAATATACAATTGTGTTTTTTTTTCTAGCTTTTCTTCAGATTGTGTGGCCAATACTCAGTTTCTTCAAAAATTATGTATTTGACAAAAACATTTCCAATTTATTTCTCTTGTAGGACTTTATGACACTGTATTTGATGTTGACCACGATAAAGAGAGAGCTCAAGCACTAGGTCTTGAACCAAATGGATTTAATTTTGATGGAGCTGATAGTGCTGGAGTCGATTATGCTCTCAATAGGTAAGTGCATTTATTTCCTGTGGAATGAAGTTGGTAAATATACTTTTCTTCATCAGTGGTTGTGTAGTTAATTTCAGCATCCATGTTTCTTCATTTCTTGCTATGAGTAGATATGAAGAAATTATTTATGAGGACCCTAAAGGTCAGCCACGTATGGTCTCTTTTATACATAAACAATCCAGTATGACATGTTCAATTACAGTTTCGAGTTTGCCTACGGCAAGCATTGCCATTTTTTATTTGTTGGTGTTTCCATAAGTATAGTGTGTGTTCCATTTTATGACATTCATTTAGAAATTGATTTTTCAGGGCAATTTATAATTATTATGAAGGTCGCGATTGGTTTAACTCACTATGCAAGACAGTGATGGAGCAAGACTGGTCTTGGAATCGACCTGCTCTTGACTACGTGGAGCTTTACCATGCAGCGCGTAAGTGAAAATAGGATATCGATCAGAGAGAGATAGGCAACGCCACTCAATCTCATCACACATTTTTTACAAGTTTAATGGGATGTCTTGTTTGAATTTATCAACTGCATATAGTTCACCCCTTAAGAATAATACAAGTTCACCCTGCATATAGGTTCATTAATTATCATGTAGCATAAAATAGCAGGCCAGTTTTATAATGCACTAATTCTTAACCATTGTACCTCATATCTATGAAGAATAAGAAAATGTATCAGGAATAAAAGAAAAGTCGAAATAGAAAATTTAGAAGTTGCTTTGGAGTTACCTAGATTGGAAAATGATATGAATTTCTTTATAAATTGTGTATGCTTCCAATGAGCTCATTAGACATTTTGATACTTTTCAATTATTAAGTAGGGAAATTATCATTTTTATACCTCTTAAATAGTAAGTTATGAAAATTTTGAAATTGTTTCATTTTTCATTTGGAATTTGAAATGCGTTCAATTTTTTTTTTATAAGATGGAAAACATATAATTTTTCAAAAAATTAAATAGATGGTTTGTAGATTTTTTATTAGTTTATTAGGTGGAAAAATAAATAATTTATAAAAAAGAAAAAAGATTGTAAATTTTTTATGATAAACAATATTTTATATTACTTATCTACAAAATAGAAATAGAAAAATGATAATTTCACTGTCTTCAGTAAAAATGACTCATCATCATTAGATGCTTCTACTCAAATGTTGACATGATAATGACTGCCTTTTGACTTGGAAATAGCAATAATGAAACATGTGGAAAAGTCCATCCACTTTGATTGATATGTTGTCATAATTGATGAGATTTGAGGGCACTGCTAACCCAATGGCAATTGAAAATCACAACATGCAAGAAAGGCTCAAGTGGGAAAGTCTTGCCTTTGCTAGTCCTAATAATAACCACCAAATTTGGTTTTTAAACATGGATAACATTGAGGTGACAAATCATTTGTGAAAAAAATAAAAAGCTACCAAAGGTATGCCAGCCAGTGGAAGACATTTTTGGACAAGAAAGAAGCACGAAAATATTAGAGCCAACGAAGTTATTGAGGTATGGTTAAGTGGATCCTCTTTGGATGGTCGATAGTCGATATAAGTTTCTTTCAAATAATGATTAGGAATCTTAAACCTGGGCTCGGTCCCAGCTGCCACATAATCAAACCATAATTTTTCTATTGTCTGTATAAATGTATTATACGGTAATGATGAAGTTAGTCAATGGCGAGGCCACGTTTCAATTAATGATAATGTAAATTAATTAAGAAGGTATTTGTGCCTGTCTCCTACTCGGCAACCAGAAGAGACTAGAAAAGCAAAACAGCTGTTTCATTGTACTACTGAACTGAGGCTATAGCTATTAATATTATTACTAGCCAGTAGCCAAGCCTATTATTACTGTGAACAATTAAAACATATAAGACATGATATTCAATTAAGCTAAGACTCCAGAAAAAGGGCTTTTAATTCTTATCATTAATCCTCTTTTGATCCTTGAATTGAAGCTGGTTGGTATCTATGCAGTAACTTTAATTGACATTGATTTGTCCCATATGTTTTAATTTTGCCAGTTGCCACCAACTTATGAGACTATTAATTGGTCATATTAATATGGCCTTGTGTCCACTTCTTTCTTGTTTCAGCATTTTATTAGGATTTGTATGTGTATCCCTCAGTCAGAGCAGCTGCATAGCTTCTTCTTCTTTTTTTGATCGATGGAAATTTCTCCGTCAAATCATCTTCTGAATTTAAATGGAGTATGCAAAATCCTCAATTTTCTCAGGTTTTTATAAAAAAAATACTCTTTGAATTCGAATCCAAAACCTCAAGATAAAATTCTGAAACGCACATCTCTCGAAAACCCACTACATAGCTACTGAGGTAAATAAGAGGCAGCCTCGCCTAGTTAAACAACTCTTTATATGATTCAATATGTAAAAAAATAATGATCTCAGAACCCATAATATTGGAAACCTGTTGCATTGAAAGAAAGATGTACTCCTCATTAACAACAATAAATAATATACTTACATAATTAGGCATATAAATATTAAGAAACATCACTAATCTTTTATATATTCAATTATGTATATATATATATATATATTATTTTTACGTAATTAATGTCCCGAATTTGCCAGTCTTATCCAGTCTAGAAATGTGTTTATCCCGTTTAATTTTTAAATTTAAATAATTAACAGATTCTAAAAAAGTCTCTCCTCTGTTTTTTCTCTGAAATAATAGAGTGAAAGTTCTGATAGGATTTTGATAATTCTTGTTAGTTGGGGTTCACTTCTCCATTCCGGTTACCTGTAACTTGGTTTAGGAGTATCTTCTAGCAGTTTTCATTCGGTAGTTCTTTACCCCCTGGGGGGTTTATCTCATAAATATCTTTAGGGCATTTCAACAAACACTTGGCGGGCGAAAGAGGGATTTCTGGAAAATGGACACAGAGGAACTGATTAAAAGATGTAAAGAGATTAACATTGGGGAGAATGGGGGGATTAAAGTCCCACTCAGTAACAGAAGTTTAGAGAAAGGGGGAAAGGTGGTAGCGGGCTGTTTAGTTGGGAAGATTTTCCAAACCAAAGTAAGCAACATAGAAGGGTTAAGAAGAGTCATGATGCAAATTTGGAAAACAAATAAGGAGGTTAAGATTGAAGGGCTGGGAAATAATCTCTTTTTATTCAAATTTGGTTCGGAAGTGGATAAAAGAAGAATCATGGCTGGAGGACCGTGGCATTTTGACGGAGCTCTTTTGGTGTTACGGGAACCGGTAGGTATTGGGGATGTGACAAAGCAGGAGTTTGTATATGCTTCCTTTTGGATCCAAATTCACAACATTCCTATAATGTGTATGGATAAGGATACTTTGGCAGAGTTGAGCAGCAACATTGGTAAGGTGGAGAGAGTGTGGGTTGACGACGGTGGTGAGTGCTATGGTAGGTGTGGCAGGGTCCGGATTTCGCTTGATATTACCAAACCTCTGAAGAAGGCCATCATTCTGGAAGTTGATGGGGAAGATGATGTAATTTTGCCTCTAACTTATGAGAGATTACCGGATTTCTGTTTTTGGTGTGGATGTATTGGGCATCTTTTTAAGGAATGTGCCCAGTATCCGGGTCAAACGCAACTGCAACTACCGTTTGGCTCATGGTTGAAAGCCGCTCCAGGAGGTAAGGCCCTGAGTTGGAGAAGTAAGCCTAAGGACCGGCTAGTCGAAGGTAATACTATCAACGATACTACACAGGCAGGGGAGGTTCTAGGTGTACTGAAACAAAATATCCAGGGTGGGCTGAGCCAAGATAGTTCCGGTCAACAAAGGGAGGTCGTGGAAAGGTTAGGAGGAGAGATTAGAGACGTTGCGGAGGAGGGGGTAGGGGAACAGTTCCCAATGGACTGTCAACCTAAATTAGGTATTGCAGGTAGTGATGGGACAGAGTCAGAGAATGCTGTGTCAGATCTGGAAATTTTGGGGCTTCGAAATATTGGGGAAGGAAATGGCAAAGGTAAGGAAGTCAACTTGGCGGGATTTTTTGAAAAAGAGGAGAATAGAAATGAAGTTAATGAAATTAGTAAGACTGAGGTGGGCTTTCTGGCGTTGGGCCCACATGAGGGGGTAAAGCAAGAGGGGATTATTGGGAATAAACATAAAAAGAAGTGGAAGCTGGTTGCTAGAAAAATAAATGGGCCGACAGTTGGAGAGATTGGGCTGAAGGCTGATGAGACTGCAGAGTTAGGCAAAAGAAGCAGAGAGGTGGAAGGCAACGAAACATCATTTGTTAAAAAAAGAAAGATAGGAGTGGAGGTACAGGTTCAACAGCATGAGGATACGGCTAGGTCTAATTTGGTGGTGGCTGGTACTCAGCCCCACCAGTCTCCATGAATGTGTTAAGCTGGAATGTTCGTGGTTTGGGGAACGCCCGAACATTCCGAGCTGTGAGGGAAGTTCTCCGGGAGCACAAACCTAAGATTGTGTTCTTTTGTGAAACGAAGGTGACAAGTTCAAAAATGAGAGAGATTAGTTCAAAATTGAAATTCGATTGCTGTTTTGCGGTGGACAGGAATGGTTTGAGTGGGGGTCTAGCTCTGCTCTGGGATTCTAATACTGATGTTGATATTAAATCGTTTAGTGCATACCACATTGATGCAATTGTAAAGGGGGATAATCAAAGGTTTTGGAGGTGTACGGGAGTGTATGGGCATCCGGAAAATAATCAAAAAATGCATACTTGGAGCTTATTGAAACGGCTGAATGGCATGTTCAATTTGCCTTGGATTTGCTTTGGGGATTTTAATGAGATTTTGGTTGGCAGTGAAAAGAAAGGAGGTTCTGAAAGATGTTGGAGAGCCATGGCTGATTTTAAAAGTACTACAAGAGAGTGTCAGTTAAGGGATGCAGGATGCAGGGATATCCATTCACTTGGTCTAACATGAGGTTCGGGGCACAATTGATAGAAGAGAGATTGGACAGGTTCTTGTATAATGACGCCTGGGCACAATTTTTTTGTGCTGGGCCTGCTGTTAATGGTGTTGCTTGGAGCTCGGACCATTGTCCAGTGATCATGGAAGTGGCGAGAGAAATCAGCTCAAATGGGTTAGGAAGCACCACGGTAAAAGGCTGCACTATGAAGATAGATGGAGTTCGTATGAGGTTTGTAAAGAAATCGTTAAAGATGAGTGGGGGGCGTTGAACATGAGGAGTTTTGCGGACAAGATTCTCAATGTTAAAGAAGCTTCAACCAGAATTATGGAGAGGCTTAATAACTGGAGTTGTTATGAGTTTAGAGGTCGTAACAGGAAGATTGAGAATTTATTGAGCGAGCTCAGCCTTATTAAGAGGAATGAGAGTCAGTACATCGACAGAGAGAAAATCAGGAGGATTGAAGGGCAGCTTGATAGATGGCTCTCTGAGGAGGAGATTTATTGGAAACAAAGATCTAGAGCAGACTGGCTGAAGGGGGGTGACAAAAACACGAAGTTTTTCATCAGAGGGCAGTGGCCAGAACAGAAAAAATAAAATCAGAAGGATTAGAGACAAGGAAGACCAATGGGTTGAGGAGGATAAAGATATTGAGACAACCTTTTGTGACTACTTTCAGAGTCTGTTTACTAGCTCAAATCCTTCTCAAGTTTGTATAGATGATGTGGTCAACGGCATTTCTCCTCGGGTTTCTTCCGAAATGAACCTTCAGTTGGGAAAACCATTCACGGAGGAGGAGATTCGAGTCGCCCTTCTCAGATGTGTCCTACTAAGGCGCCAGGACCAGATGGTTTACAAGCTGGATTCTTTGTTAGACACTGGGAAGTAGTGGGTCCTGAAGTTATTGAAGCTTGCTTACAAGTTCTAAACAAGAAAGGTAATATAGGTCCTCTCAACCACACTTATATTGCCTTGATTCCCAAGTCGACGAAGCCAGAAAGAGTCTCTGATTTCAGGCCTATTAGTTTATGTAATGTTATTTATCGGTTGGTGACTAAGGCTATTGCAAATAGAATCAAAATTATTCTGCATCAAATTATCTCTCCTTCGCAGAGTGCTTTCATTCCTGGAAGACTAATTACAGATAACATTATTATAGGCTATGAATGTTTACATAAATTCGGAAAGCTAAGGGGTGTAATGGCTTGGTTGCGCTTAAACTTGATGTGAGTAAAGCTTATGACAGGATTGAATGGGGTTTCCTGGAAAAGGTGATGTTGAAGATGGGTTTCTCAAGTGAGTGGGTGCAATTGATATTGGGTTGTATTCTACAGCTTCTTTTTCGGTGATTCTCAACGGGACAGTTAGGGGTCTTACTCCTCAAAGGGGTATCAGACAAGGATGCCCCCTATCCCCATATCTCTTTATCCTGTGTGCAAGGCGTTTTCGCAAACCATATTAAATGCGGAAAACAACATTGTTTAGAGGGCTGAGATTTAATAGAGAGCTTTCTATTTCCCATTTGTTATTTGCCGATGATAGCTTGATCTTCTCCAGGGCTAAAGCTGCTGACTGCCGAGCGTTGAAGGAAGTATTTGACAGGTATTCAGCAGCTTCAGGACAGGTGTTTAATTATGATAAAAGTTCTATGTTTTTTAGTAGCAAAACTAAGCCTGGGCATGTGGAGGCGATTAAGGATATTTTTGGGCTTAGGGTGGTTTCAAGACACGAGAAATATTTAGGGCTTCCTGCGATGATTGGTAAGAAAAGATCGAGTTTCTTTAATGAGATTAGGTTGAGGGTTATAGGAAAAATTTCGGGATGGCAGTCTAAGTTATTCTCGTGTGGGGGAAGGAGGTCCTTATAAAGCAGTAGCCCAAGCTATTCCGGCTTATGCTATGAGCGTATTTAAGATGCCGCAAGGGGTTTGTGATGATATACAAAAGGAAGTTTCAAGATTTTGGTGGGGGTCAAACAATCATAAGCAGAAGATTCATTGGGTTAAATGGGATAAATTATGTATGGCCAAATCTCGGGGAGGCCTGGGGTTTCGAGAGCTATCCTCTTTTAATCAAGCCTTGGTTGCGAAACAAGGATGGAGAGTTATTCAGGAACCCAGATCTTTGGTAGCCCGTGTGTTGAAAGCAAGATACTTTGCAAATTCAGATTTCCGGAGAGCAAAATTGGGGTCAAATCCCTCATTTATATGGCGTAGTATTCTTTGGGGCAAGGAACTGCTGGATAAAGGTTTGCGTTGGAGAATAGGTAATGGGCAGAAAGTTAAGATCCTGGAAGATAAATGGATCCCTAAGCCAGGGACCTTCAAACCTGTTTTGCCTTCTAGTATTAGGGAAGGGTCTTTGGTTGCAGATTTGCTATCTGGTAATACGTGGAATGGAGACTTGATTTCAAGGAGCTTTCACCAAAATGATGCTGAGGAAATATTGAAAATTCCTCTTCCAAGCGAGCCGAGTGAAGATCATCAACTGTGGCACTTTGACAAAAGGGGTTTGTATTCGGTGAAAAGTGGGTATCAATTGGCGTGGAATGAAAAGAAGAACAAGGAGCCTGGAAGTTCGAATGGAGGGGCAGATTGTTGGAAGCTTATTTGGAGTTGTTCTCTTCCACCAAAGATCAAAATTTTGCTTTGGAGGATGACCGAAAATCTACTGCTTCAGCAGAAAATCTGTGGAAGAAGAAGATACGGATGGATCCGTCATGCTTTCGATGTGGGGACTACTGTGAATCTACCTCACATGCACTGTTTCACTGTAAGTTTGCTCGTAAAGTTTGGAAATTATCTCCTTTTCTTTCAATTGTTAAAACGGCTGGAAGCGCAGATTTATTGACTATGATTTCTGAAGTAAGGAAGTTTGGGAGTGAGGTAGAAGTCGAGTTATTTAGAGCTTTATGTTGTGTGGTTTGGCACGCTCGGAATTTACATTTATTTGAAGGTTGTGCTGAAGACCCGATTAGGTCATTTACTAAAGCAGAGTCTATGGTGGATTCTTGTAATATGATGTCAATTACAGATTTAAAAATTGCTAGTAGACCGCCCAATAGTAGTAATCGAAGATGGGAACCTCCTCCGCCGGGTTGGATTAAACTGAATACGGATGTGGCAGTTGATTTTTGCACTTGTAAGGCCGGGTTGGGAGTGGTAATTAGGGATTCTGCTGGAAAGGTTTTGTGCGCAGCGGTTAAGAACATCGAGTTCAGGGGAGATGTCCAAGTGGGGGAGGCCGAAGCTATCAAATTTGGCCTCCAAGTTGCTGAAGAGCTGAATGTTCGTCGATTGATGGTGGAATCGGATAGCTCTCAAGTGGTGGACTTGATTCATAACAGGAAGGGCACGTTGACAGAAACTTTGTGGATTATTAACGACATTATTACTAAGCTAGCTAGGTTAGATGACCATTTTGTCTGCTATGCTTCTCGTTTCTGTAACGTTATTGCTCATGCTTTAGCGAAAGTAGCAACTAATATTTGTTACCCTGTTATTTGGAAAGACGATTTTCCTCCAAACATTAGGTGTATTCTCACCTCTTTGATTTAATGAAATTTTAACTTTCTTCTTCAAAAAAAAAAAAAAAAAAAAAAAAAAAAAAAAAAAAAAAAAAAAAAAAAAAAAATGTGTTTTTTATCCCGAACAGTTGCCGCCAAAGACACTTGGGCATAATAACATTAGGAAGAGGTTGACCCACAAACTTCTCTTTTCTCTGCAGTCAGAGTACTGACCCTTCTGGCTTCTGATTTGAGTTGAGAAGACCTCTCACCCTGCTCTGTTCACATCCAAAATGCATTATTTATATATTATTGGCCACTTCTCTCCATTCTCCCTCCCACACTCTATGTGATATTATTAATAACTATTCTTTTCATAAACTCATCTCTTTTTCTTTCTCTAATCTTACTGCTGAAATCCCAAAACCCAGAAGCCGCATTGAAAGATTGAACTGGTCAAAGAATAATATTTATTATTTAATTGGACTTCGTCTTCACGAAATATAATTGAATTATGGGCTTTATTAACAGATGTGTTTTATTTGAACCTGTATGAATATTCAATATGATTAGGGTTTTCCTCATTTTCGTGCGTGTTTTTTTTTGGTTGGAATGCAAGGTGTTTTTTTTTTTTTTGAGTAATGATAAACTCACTTAAACTCTCACTCACACTTATCCCACCCTCTCACTGTGACTACAGTGAACTACAGTAATTTACTGTAGCTACCGTGAGAGAGTTGGATAAATGTGAGTGAGAGTTTAAGTGAGTTTATCATTTTTGTTTTTAATTACATATGCACAATTTTTCAATTTTTCCAATTTCATCTCTTTAGAAACTCATTGGCTAGGTGTCTATTGATGAATTAATGACTTGTCTGCATGGTGTACACATCTCTTAGTATATTCTGAAATATTAGGTGCATAATACATGTCGCCATGTGTCACAGTCTTAGCTTAAGGCTAGGACTTTCAATCATATTGTAAGGAAGCTCATGTTTCAGGACATCAGTTTAAGGTCGTAAAGGGTTATATGTACACCCTTGTACTGATGAGATTTCATTTGTGAAACCTTATTCGGAAGTTTGTCTGGAGAATTAGAAACATGCTCGCTTGTCGATGTCACGGTCTTAGCTTAAGGCTAGGACGTTCAGTCACATTATAAGGGAGCTCATGTTTCTAATTCTCCAAGCAAAATTCTGAACAAGGCTTCACAGATGAAATCTCACCAGTACAAGGGTACATGAAGGGTACATATAATCCTTTACGACCTTAAACTGATGTCCTTAAACATGAGCCCCCTTACAATGTGACTGAACGTCCTAGCCTTAAGCTAAGACCGTGACACCATGCATGTTAATTAATCTTGCATGTAAATAAGTGGATCATTATTGGATTTAATCTCGGGCATATATATTTTGACATCATAATTTCATGCAGAGATATATGTGACTTCACACTTTTAGGGTGTTACAGGATATTCCGGGATGATCCGTGTGTACTTGGGAATGCTACGATATTCTAATGTTTGAGATCAGGTGCTTCCGGTACTTTCTAGTCAATCCAGAATACTGATTAATACTAAAAAGTACACATTTATTAAAGTAAAAATTAATCATTTTACACTTGTAGTTTTATTAATCTATTAATTTAGCACATTTGTGAAATAACAATTAAATTTATGTTTTATATATTTTTATTGTGATTTTTATTTATTGCGTGAGCAAAATATGCTTTGGAAGCTCAATAGAAAAATTGGATATGAAATATGAATTCCAGAACCCATAAATCCTAAAAGAGCGTGATGTCTAGATTCAAATCGGACTTGAAAAATATTCACCGTATTTTGATTGACAATAAAATGAGCTTATAATGTATTATTATTATTATTATTATTATTATTATTATTATTATTATTATTTTATATAATGTATTATTATACAAAACAAAACAAAATAAAAAGACAAAAGAATAAAAAATAAAACAGAAAAAGACAAAATTATAAAAAATAAAAAATAAAAAATAAAAGCATAAAGAATAAAAAATAAAATAATGATGGATTGACATATTCTTTATAAGGGCTTGTCTAAGATATCCAGGGGTATGAGATACTCGTGGGTTCCTCGCCGTTGGATTACTGTAAAAGTGATCCAACAGTCAGTAAAAAAAATAAAAGAAAAAAGAGAAATAATTTTCTTTTTTTAATTTGCTGACTTCCCCTGGATATCAAATACCCATGGGTGTACGAGCTAAATTTGGTCCAAGGGCAATTTCGATATTTTGCTTCAGACCCAATACCGAACACACCCCAGATTCCCCAACATAAGATCCAGATCCAAGTTGCTACTTCAAACCCATACACTAAAGGAAGCCCCGGGTTTAGTGTACATAGGCCCGGAGATTAACGGGCTCACTCCCAGTAAAATACCCCACATCCAAACCATAACCAATGCCCACTATACGCCAGCCCACGAAATGCTCAGACTCATAAACACCCATCACAACCCAGCCGTTTTCAGTCTTCAATGGGCAAGCATAACTACCCCTCATGAATCGGTCGTTACCAACGTCCAACGAACGAACCATCAAATGCAGTAAATACCCACGTCTCCCGAATGTGTATAGAAGAGAAGGAAGTCCACGAGAAGCGGGGATCATCACAATTCTCATAGATCAGTAGTCTTATCTCCAGTGCTTTCATCATACCCTACCTACCGCTCTCACGACAGCTCACCGAGATCAAGGTAATCTCTGCTTTTGTTCCTCTTCATACAGCTTTAATAGCTCATTTTCATTACTGACTTGGGCATCGGAGTGCTTACGGCACCTACAACACCGGTGGGAAGACTCTCCACGCTCACTCTACCTTTGTTTTGTAGGATCGCTAGTGCCCCCCAACTACAAATTCTCGATTGTAGACCTCAAACGAAAACCAACGTCTACAATTTGGCGCCCACCATGGGGCCTTAACGATTTATAGCAAGCAAAGACCCCCCAGTCTACGATCCTTACATACATAACTATCCATCGAGCATCAAACAGACACCAGACCCCGTGATGGCATAATTAGCCACTCAACAAGAACGATTACGATCAATGGAAGAGGAAAATTGATTCATGCAAAGCCTCAATTCTAATCTCCAAAAATAATTGGAGCATAATTCTTCAACCTCCCAAACACGTGAGGCCACAAGTCACCCCAACAATCCTATCATTTGATCTGATCTCTTAAAAACATTCAACAATGTGGCAAGCGAAAATCCACCATTAGATGACCATTCACCAAATCACCAAAAAAGAAGCCATATTTCTCCAGCCGATCAATCACAACAAGTCACATCTTCCATGTGAAAGGAAATACAAGAGTTCAAAAGAGCAATTCTCTCTAATCTACCTGGAGTCAGACTACCGATAAGGAAAAGCCGAGCCGAGATAACATCATACACTTCTTTCTTATAAATCATAAGCTCCAAGTGACATGGAAAATTGATTGTATCCTCTAGGCTACGTAAAAGGATTATCATCAACCTCTCACTACATATGAATATTGTCATATTCCTCAGACGACATGAATGTAATATCATCCATTTCAGAATATATGAAAGGTTTGACATCTCCTCCAGAATACACGAAAGGTTTGTCATCTCCTCCATACTATATGAAAGGTTTGTCATCTCTTCCAGCTAACATCGAAGTATTGTCATTTCCTCCATAAGACATAGATAAATTTTCATCTATTCCAGACTACATGCAAAAATTATCATATTCTCCATACGACAAGATGACATGGGAAGGAACAAAGCGCGTCCCTTCAGTGGAACCATTTTTCCTACCATTCACCCCGTACGATCAAGCAATGTACTTGGCATGAGGAAGATATCCCAGTCGACTATACTCTAATGAAGACTTGGCATGGACATCCCAGTTGACATTACCAGGTATGGCTTGCACTTTTTAAGAATGTATCGGTCGACATTAGTAAGGCATGAGACTTGTTAAGGATGTCCCAACCAACATTACGATATGTAGCTTGATAATTATTATGGATGTCCCAATCGACATCAATGTGTAGCTTGAGACTTGTAATAGATTTCATAGTTGACATTAAAATACCCCACATCCAAACCATAACCCAGGCCCACCATACGCCAGCCCATGAAACGCTCAGACTCATAAACACCCCTCACAACCCAGCCGTTTTCAGTCTTCAATGGGCAATAATAACTACACTTCATTAATCGGCTGTTACCAATGTCCAACGGACGAACCATCAAACGCAGTAAATACCCACGTCTCCCGAGTGTATATATAAGAGAATGAAGTCCACGAGAAGGGGAGATCATCGCAATTCTCATAGCACAATAGTCTTCTCTCCATAGCTTTCATCATATCCTACTTACCGCCTTCACAGCAGCTCACCGGGATCAAGGTAATCTATGTCCTTGTTCCTCATCCTACATCGTTAATAGCTTATTTCCATTACTTACTTGGGTGTCGGAGTGCCTACGGCACCCACCACACCGGTGGGAAGACTCTTCACGCCCACTCTATCTTTGTTTTGTAGGATCTCTAGTGCCCCCAACTACAAATTCTCAATTATGGACCTCTGACGAAAACCGGCATCTACAATAAGTATGCTAGCAATGACCTCTTTATAATCTAGCAAATTGCAAGACTTTGCAATTTGCAAAGCAAGAGGTGATCTATTAGTATAAATAGAAGTGTCCATCTTTCATTTTTATTTTGTAATTATTTTTATTTTATTAATAATATTATGAGTTTTTTTATTTACATATTGTTCTGCTAATTTCTATCATATTGGGATAAAGGGTGAAGCTAGTGGTATGAATATACAAGTGATTTTTATTTATATTATATTTTATAAATTCTGATAATTTTCCAAATAAAATTCATTCTCTTTCGAGTTATTAAGGACTCTTGACTAGTTGTAAACAGTCATCAATTGAGACTGATAATACTTAAATCCCATAAAGGAGACTATGAGAGATAGTGAACTATTAAGATTTGGATTAATTATAGATAATATGGTCCCGCATATATGACTTGTTTTTATATATTTGGCATAATTGAGTACCTAACTGGACTTGTTATAGACAAATATTATCATCATCTTTATGGTTGATTTTATATGTTTTGACATAATTAGTACATTGACATGACTAATTATCGACATGACGAATTAAATGTGTTGACATAATTAATAACTAATAATTATTAGATAAATTATTTAGGAATTAATTATAATTTATATTTTATAAAAAAGTAAAAAATTATTTATTTTCAAATATTAAGAGTGGATCCTCTAACCCTAGTATTTTATTTTATTATTTTATTTTATTAATTGAATTATTATTTTATCCTATTAAACTTATTCCATGTGGATCGACCCGTGACTTACCAGATTATTTTATTATTTCGACACTCTTATAATTAGGAGTAAAAAAACCACTTTGTGAGAGTGTCAAATACAAATCTTTTTGGAGTTAGAATTGATGCAAATTAGATAGTATTTGAATCTTGGAAATTATTTACATTCCGAAGTACAACAGTCCCGGAATGATGTTGTTTCGGAGAAACGTCATTCCGGAATCTCAGTGAGGTCGTTCCGGTTCAGCTCAATATTTCTGAAAATTTTAAAGATTTCGATTTTGGAGTTGGGACACAGGTGGTGTCCGATAATATTATCCCCGTAGTTGGTTTCCAACTCCCCCTATCTACTAATATAATTGTACCATAACATGTGTCACTTTTCTACTGAACCTTTGTTTATTTACGATAGGTTCTATTGAATAAGTTTACTGAGGAAGAATTTTTTTATGCGTCGACACGTGTCCCATATTGCATGACTATTTCTAAACACCTACACCTTCATTAAGGAAAAAATAACCCACCCCCAATCTCTTTGCAGTCTTACTTACCAGCCAGCCAAGTAAGTGCTCTTACACCTTGAGCACCTCCTCCTATGTACAAGTTAATTTTTTTTTTTAAATATATACTTGCAAAAAAATATAACTAGCTTTCACTCACTGCACTGGCTGAGCTTATTTTTGGTATTTTTCACTGGTAATGTCGAATGAGGAGCTGAGTTTGTAGTTGTTTTGAGTTGGGGATAAGGTTACGGAAATCAGTGAGGCTGGTCAGGCCAATATTTTCTCTCCACATATCCCAATCAAAAGCCAGCCTTTTCAGTGCTTTTATAAAATATATATAATTTGATTTAATTACTATCAATGCAAAATGTGTATCACACTAGACCCCCATTTTAAGAAACCTCTATCTAATACAACTCACAACTGATTGTTCTGATTATGCAGCCTAGGTAAATATGCTCTGATAAAATTAACTTGGTTTCTGGGTTTGCTCAATGCTAGTAGCTCTTCTACTACTAGATGTTATGATTCTTGTGGCAAGCTAGAGTCAACTGGGATTCTGATTCTTATCAGAACTTCAGAACCCATCAATTTTATTTTCCTTTTATTTCCATATTTGCTGCCATATAAATGTTTATAAAAAAAAAAAAAAGGGTTAGCTCATCAAGATACAGTGTGTAATTAGTTGTCTTTTTCTCCTGTTGTTGTTCCAGTTTAGTACAAATTTGATGCCTTTCAAAATGAGTGATTATATAGCCTTATTTACAGAAGGGTGTTTATAGTTTCTCTTCTTCTGTCCTGATTTGTTCTTGAGGGTTTATTCCAAGTATTGATTTGAGATTTTCCTTGAAAAGCTATCCCTGGTTCTTTTGGAGTGTATTGCTAACAAAGGCAAGGTAGATTCCTGATATTATTCTCTTACACCATTTCTTTTGCTTTTTGATTCCCAAGAAAAATAAAAACTCCGTTTTTTTTCCTCTCAAGTGCAACATAAAAGGAAAAGCAAAACGAAAAAACTTTTCAGCCCTTCTATTTATATCTTTCCAAGTAGCTTCATACAGTTGCACAAAACTTTTCTTTCTCTGCTTTTGTGTTTCCCTTTTTTTTTTCCTTTTTATTGGCTTAACAAACTTATTTTTTGATCTTTGTTTGTCTTAGAGCAAGTAGTGATGGCAGATTGGCATGGTATTGTGGGCAAAAGCAGTAAAGGTTGTGAGGAATTTGAAGAAGAAGAAGAAGAGGTGCGGTCTTTTGCAAATGAGACTGAAGATTCAAGTCCTCAAATGAGGATATCTAAAGAGCACTCATGTGGTTCTTCTTCTGCATGGCGCTTTCATTCGGCTCCAAGAATGATCAGAAGAAGTAACAGTAAACCAACAGAAGCACATGACGCCAACAAGGTGGCTCAACAATCATCAGCTCCTGTCGACATCCCTGATTGGCCTAAAATTTATGGGAAAAATGCCAACTTGGGCTCATTGTCAAGAAATGGTTCATGGGTTGTTGGCCATACTGATGGTGTTGTTTATAGTAATGGGGACTATCATGGTTATGATGATGATGATAATGAAGATGATGATGGTGTTATGGTACCTCCACATGAATGGTTAGCTAAGAAGCTTGCAAGAAACCAAATTTCTTCCTTCTCTGTTTGTGAAGGGATTGGAAGGACACTGAAAGGAAGGGATCTTAGCAAAGTGAGGAATGCTATTTTGACAAAAACTGGTTTCTTAGAGTAATAATGTCCTTTACCATCATCACTAAGTCGTCATCATTATTAGTGGCATCATACCCAGTTTTCCTACCACCATCAAATCATCATCATCATCATCTTAATGTCTTGGATCCCATGTAAGATTTTTCATTTGTTCTTGATTTTGTTACTCATATGATACAAGTATGAAGTGAACTTGGTTGAGAACAAGTTAGAATTTAGAAATAGAGGAGTGTACCTAGATTAAGTCAGAACTCAGAACTGCCTTTATTGTTTTCCAGAAGAAGTTAAAAAAAAAAATGAAAAGACAAAAAAATACACAGGGCAGTCTCTGAAATTTTGTCTGGTAGTTTGGTAGGATTTGTGTTCTGGGTAAATGTAATGCCATCTGTAGGCTGTCGCCGGAGTATGAGTATGTAATGTGAAAGTGAATTACCTAATTAGCTTTTTATCTTTGTGAGTTGTGACTTCCTATCTGCTTTTGTCTGCTTTTGCTTTTCTTATTATTATATGTTTTAGTCCTTGCAATATTATTTTTCACTTGTCTTATGCGTTTTCTCCTTTGGTGGTTATATTTGTTTTATTTTATACCACTAAACAACATGAGACCTTGCATCATGCCATATTGCCATGCCATGTACCAGCTTCTCAACAAACCCAAATTTTATCTCCTTTATTTATTTTTTTTCTATTGTTGATGATTGAATTTGTCAGACAATCACTTCTCATTAATTGTCTCTTATGTACCAAGCTACCTTCTTTAATCACAGCTTTTGTTTGTAGAATCCTTTTGCTCAGTCTTGAAATAATTTGACAATTGCTTTCATTTCTTTAGCCTAATGGGTTGTGCTGTGCAATTCTGGGCTCAAGGAGCAACACTTGAAGAAATCTCAAAAATCCATCAATCAAAAAGCAACCAAAAGCAGTTTTTGCATCTGAACCCGTCCACCACTCATGTATAAAGTTCAGTTAAAAAAAGAGAGGAAGAAATAGAAATTGTCCTGCTCCTCGTCTTTGGACAGATTCTTGTTTACTTGGTGTTGATAGTAAGAATCAAGATGTAATACATCACGCAATTGGCCAAGGATAAAGATGAGATTTCCCTTTTCCAGAAGAAAAAGATATTTAGAAGAAGTGTCGAGCATTTCTCGGCTCGGCAGAAAGCATTGACATGATCTGGGCAAACCGGACTATGAGATTCAATACAAAACTCATAAGCCGATCACATCAAAATACACAGCTGAACACATTAGGGCAGGAAGGCAAGTTGAAATCTTATTCGGTCAGAAAGAAAGGCGTGATGAGTCCACAGGTCGTCCTCGGGAAGGTAATTCTCCTTTACGCGTGTCATCTACCGGTAACACCCACCAGGCGGTCATTATCACTAAATGCATGTGGCAGTGAGAAGTCAAACTGATTCGATGGGATGTCAGAAAGCAGGTCCACTTTCGACAAAAGCAGGCCTATGGCAGAGAGCTAGTAAATGAAGCAAGTTCACGTGGAAGGTTCTGCGGAATAGGGAACAGTAGCCGCCTTAGTTTTATCGCCACAACTTAGTATATATATAAGGAATTGGGCAATAAAAACACAGACGGAAAAAAAAAAAAAAGAGGCAGAGAGTCTTTTTCTATAATTATTTTTGTAAAACAGCTCGGTTTACACACAGACCGACCACAAAACAGGTCGACCAAACATATTTCAGCAATAAAACACCCATCTGTTTTGTGCCTGTGGACGTAGGTTGGGTTTAACCCGCCGAATCACGTTAACTTCTTGTGTCAATCTGCATGCTTTTCTCCCTCTGCCAAAGTTTGCTTTTGGTTGTCCTCATAACCAAACAAATTCACTGCTGAAGGAAGGTTGAATCTCAGGAACAATACATTTCTGTTATTGTCCCTGAGACGAAAACCAGCCATCAACACCTGGTATTATCTATATTTGGAAAACAACCAGTTCAAGATCCCACAACCTCCATGTTACATATCAAGAGTTAGTTAGTTAACTACAATTAGTTAAAGTTAGTTAGTAATTAGTTACTTTTGTAAAGCCATCACTTGGCTATAAAAGTTGTACTAAGAAGCCATTATCAAAGAACAATCATTTTCAACAAATAGCTCTCTTAAAGGCTTTGGAGTGTTTGGTTAGCTTCCACTCGAATTATTAGCTAACAATTGGAGATTTGTAGGTTTGTCTCGAATTAAACCTATCAATTGGTGCTTTCATTGAGAGATTCATTAATGGAGAAATCATTTGATAACATCAATGAATCACTACGCAATATCAACGAATCACTACACAATATCAAAATAATGCTACAAAATCTTATCACAAAATTAGACTCGGGCGCCATTAAACCAGCTTCTTTTGGGTCTGCTCATGGTGAAGCTCTCCAAATCAGAAACAGCACAACCATTATCAACGATCAAGAAATCCATGATCTTGGCGATTTGAACAACCTTGGAGAGGACAAGATCGTCGGTGACAAGAACAAGATTAGTATCACAAACAACAAGGGCGGAGAAGGGATCCAAAAGATGTTTCAAGGCGCCACTATCCATGTTCAAGAACTCATTTCAGATAAAGAAAAACAAAGTGGTGTGTTGATCCAAGTCTACCAAGGTACGCATATAAGAAACCATGAAAACAATTATCTTGGAAAATCGAACAACACAGCGGAGGATGAAATCGTCGGACAGAAGAACACAACTGCCATCACAAATGATGATTGCAGGCTCTCAAAAGAGAAGTTCAACAGGCTGCTTCAAGAGGAAATAAGACACAAGGTTGAGATGGAAGAACACAAGAAAAAGGTTAAAATGAAGCTTCAAAGGCAGAAGCATGGAGTTTGTTTGAGGAATGGCGAAATGGATAAAGCACATAAGCTATTTGATGAAATGCCAGAGACGTTTTTGAAACATTCATTTTTCAAGAACTGTAAAGATGTTGAGATTCTTGTAAAGAATGTGTGGCATAAAGAAAGATTCAAAGAAAACAAGATTGTTAGTGTTCATCATCATGAAGATTTTGAAGATAAGATTGAAGAGCTAGAGGGCATCTGCAAACCATTCACTGCGAAAATGTACCAGGGAGTTGGCGGTGATGCTGGTGAAACCATGGACGGGGATGGTTCTTTCGCTGGTGCAGAAAATGATTCTGGCCTCAAAATCAAGGAGGTGGTTCCAGATGCATCAATGTATAAGCTCGAGGCTGTAGAGTACAAAAAGAAAGTTAAAATGAAGGAAATTGGTTCAAGGCTATCTCAATTGGAATTGGTAACACAACAACAAAACCCTCACTATTTACATACCCTAGTTGAGTTTCAAAGGCAGAAGCTTGAGAGTTTCTTGAGGAAAGAAGAAATGGCAGACGCACGGAAGCTGTTCGAGAAAATGCCAAAGAAGAATACATTCAAAAAAAAATTGGTTTCTTTATGGACATACTGGTACAGTAGTTCTCAAGATGCTAAGAAGTGTAAAGAGCGACGACGAATTCAGAGTGTATTGGAAATTATACTTGGAGGTGGGGTAGGGACTCAGTTGTATCCATTTTCCAAGAAGACGACTAAGCTTGTTGTTTCATTGGAAGCAAATTACAGGCTGATTGACATACTTGTGAGCAATTGTTTGAATGGTAGCATTTCGAAGATTTATATTCTCACTAGGTTCAATTCTGCATCTCTCAATCGTCACATGTCTATTATGTGTGCTAGCAACATGGGTGGTTACAAGAATGAAGGGATTATTGAAGTTCTTGTTGCCCAGCAGAGTCAAAAGTATCCCATTTGGTTTCGGGGTACAATTGATGTTGTGAGGCAATATTTGTGGCTGTCTGAGGAACATAATGTTCTAGAATTTATTGTTCTCTATGGGTATCATTTGTACCGAAAGGATTATGAGAGGTTTATTCAGGCACACAGAGCAATTAATAAGGATATTACTATAGTTGCACTGTCAATGGATGAAAAACAGGCTACTGCATTTAGTCTGATGAACAATGATGAAGAGGGACATATAATTGAATTTGTTGAGAGACACAACAGAGAGCAACTTAGGTATTGATGATGAAAGAGCTTTTGCTTTTGGTTTAGTTAATTGCTTTTGGTTTAGTCAATTCGCAAGTCAATGAATCTGTTGTCCACTACACTCTTGCAAGACCAACAACTGAATGCTCTGTTTCAATAATGTCGATTGATTAACAACTTTCTTCAAGATTGGCATATGGCTTTGATCATTTTATGACCTTGAGGACAAGGTCCTTTTGATGGGGAAGACAATGTTACATATCAAGAGTTAGTTAGTTAACTACAATTAGTTAAAGTTAGTTAGTAATTAGTTACTTTTGTAAAGCCATCACTTGGCTATAAAAGTTGTACTAAGAAGCCATTATCAAAGAACAATCATTTTCAACAAATAGCTCTCTTAAAGGCTTTGGAGTGTTTGGTTAGCTTCCACTCGAATTATTAGCTAACAATTGGAGATTTGTAGGTTTGTCTCGAATTAAACCTATCACTCCACTAGATGGTTGGCTATTTCCCCTTTTGCCGACAGCATCAACAGTTACCATTTTAATGAAAATTATTCCACTCCACACACTCTGAGTAATGTCCTCGATGCACACGTCTGTATTTTGTCTAGCAAAATTTTTACACCGTATCAAACTTTTGCATATTTAACATATTCAAACCGGAGCAATATGAGACTTTATTCAGAAAGCCACGACTACAATCACAACAGGCGAATTCGAACTAATGATAATCATTATGTGGGCTATATGGCATGCAAGGAATGAATTCCATTTCAGTCAACACACCCCTAATCCTTGTGGAATTTTGGCAAAGGCAGAAGCTATGTTCACTAGGTTTTAAAGAATACCTTACCGAGGAGCCAGCATTTCAGAAAGCATCTTTGATAGCACTAGACACTTAACCCCAGTTGCTTGGAATCCCCCTAAAATATTTTTACAAGCTAAATATTGATGCAGTGACAAGTATTGTTGAGAAGAAAGCCGGACTGGGAGACATAGTTCGGAATTGGGAGGGCGAGATAATGGCCACAGGAATTCAAAACACAATATTCAGTGGGGATGTGGAATATACAAAAACATAAGCTATGTTTTTTGGCATTAAATTGGCCAAGGAAGCTGGGTTGATGCCACTAATGGTGGAGTCTGACTCCAGAAATGTGGTTAATATGGTCAATGACAGAGAAAACAGCTTGTAGGAAATAGTTTGGTTGATCGATGAGATTCAAGAACTTGTGTTAAGAGTGTGTAAGAGTGTGTAATGAGAAAGCTCATAGATTAGCTAAACGTGCTATCTCTAACCCGAGTTGTATTATTTGACTGGAGGAAATTACAGTGTCGGTATGTAATTTGCTTTAATTCTATCAAATGAAAATCCACTTTTCCAAAAAAAAAAAAAAATGAAATCGAACCTATACTTAAGGAATAGTAGCATTTTTGACTCACTATTTACCTCCAGTTTAAACATTTTAAGCATTCCTCCAATTGTTTCAAGGACACTGGCAGTTCCTTTTGTGCCACCACCACCAAAAAGTTATCACAAACATCAAACACCATTCACATTGGTGTAGTTATTCTTTAGCATATAATCTCTGTATATTAGAAATGTTGCACCTTATGCTAAGTGTTGGTTCTCCAATATTATCTGTTGCTGCTAAATCTATCATAAACTTATGCTTTGAAGATATGTGTGTGTGTCTATATATATATATATGCTTTTTTTTTCACTTAGAGGATGGTATCCTTTATATTTAATAAGGGAAATGTTAACGAATGTCTAAGAGTACTCATTAAGAATCTATTTTATGAAAATTTTGATGGGAAAAAAATAATAATTTTTTGATAATTTTTTTCATTTCCCATAATAATAATATGAAAATTTTCATAAAATTCATTCTTAATGAATACGCTAAGAACGCTCGTTAGCATTACTCATTTAATAAACCCAAGATCCGTACTGCTTGAATAAGAAGCAGAAACAAAATATAACCTTGGAAAGCACAAACTGGTTACATTAAATTCTGCTTGTGCACTTCCAGCCACATGACATATTATTATAATCGTCTTAATCACTTTGAAAATATGGCTGCACCGCACTAAACCCACTTCACCAATCAAATGTAATTCTTGCCAAATTGTTGATTTTCTATTGAAACAATGTATATAATGGGATGAAAGTGGGACAAAACTTAAAACATAGAATTGTGTAGCCTCACCCTCACCCTTTTGTAATTTAAAAGTTTTACAGGGCAACCTACAGTTTTTTCTGTTGAAATTGGTTTGAGTGTTGAATTTTTTTTGTGTTTTTAAAATGTTTTGTCACTCATATATAATAATAGATTATTAAGACTTAATCACTTGTAAATTCTTATTTAATACTATTAATCACATTTTACAACAAAAAAAAAAAAATTCACTACAAAGCTGAACTCAATATTAAATTATGGTTGACAAATACGCTGATATTGGAAAAACCCATCACAATTTAAGACTTGTTTATTTAAGATCGAACTAAGAAAAATACAATAAAAACATGTGTTAGTTCCATATTTGTTGACAATGTCCATAATAAAATAAGTTCAATTGAGTTGTAATGAGTCTTGAAGAACTTGGAGCAATCAGACTTATATTTGGCAAACTGAACAATGAAGGAATCAGATTTGCGTTCGTACCGCGTTCGTGTATACGTTCGAACGAGTGGCGTTAGTGTCACGTTTGTGTTTGGGTTCGAATGAAGCTTGCCAGTGAGTTTGCGTTCGAGACAACGTTCGAACGAAACCTTCCAGTGAGCACGCGTTTGAGTAGCGTCCGAACACCCGTGAGTAAGTGGACTGTTTTGGACGCGTTTTCAAGCCAATTCAGCACTAGGAAACCCTAACTCTTGCCCTACCTATATAAAGAAATTTATAGCCACATTCACAAGTGTTCAAAACATAATATCTTAAAGCCTACAACCTTCCTAGCTTTTACCTTGAAATTTTTTTGATTCTTTTGTCTTCGTTGTTTTGGTGATTTTCGTCTTTGATTTACCATCAACACAACCAAACTCAATTTCCTAAACCTTTAGAGTTATAAAAGGGGAAGATTGGTAGTCAGAGTTCCGGCGTTCAGAACTTGCAGAGTTGATCCATCAGAGACTTCAGAGTTTCTGAAGAAAATTGCGTGGTGCGGGCTCGATGAGTTCTTGCAGTTTAGAGGTATTAAAGTCGGCGAAGTTGCTACCTTAGGTCTTTTACCATCACTGTAAGTTATTCTCATATAGTGGATTTTGGGCTGATAGTCGAGATACCCATAGTGATTTTTTACTTGCACGAGTTTTCTATTTCGTCAATAAATTTATTGTGTTGATTTATTTACTGCATTGTTTTATTTGTGTTGAATTTTAATTGTTAGACTTAAGGGTGTTTGTTGATTTAATTAATTCATAAAAATAATATTTTAGGATTTGTCTTAAAATATTGTGATAAATTCCGCATATGGTCGGAACTGTAGACTAAAATCGAACTTTCAACTTGAATTTTAAAGTTAAAAAATTAGATGTTTCTAATAAAAATGATACTCTTACAACACTTGGTATAATATTTTGTACAAATAAGTGTAATTGAAAAAATAAAAGAATTTTCAATTCTACTTCATTGTACAAAATGTTGTAAGAAAATCATTGTTGCTTTTCTAAACAAGAGTGCTTCTGCCACTCCATTAAAATTCTAAAGACAATCCCTTCTGATGTAATTTCCTAAAATACCCTCATTTTATTTTCTTCCTCCAATCTCTCTCGGTCTTCAGGACACTTTTCCTTTGATAATTAATTTTGTAATTTGCTTTAAATTGCCACCCGATAAGCCTCTCCTCAAAGCTAAGCTTTTATCATCCATTGTCATAGATTTTCTCAGCAACCAAATAGAATTTCATCATCATAAGTATTTGAATCTGTAATGAATATGATCGTCAATTCATTCAATGCAGAATTGAAAGTGAATTAAGGGCTTCGACGGTATTTCATGTGCTGCGTGGTGCTCCTTCAATCAAAAGCCTTTGGATCGTCAAAAATACAACGGATTAAAACCGTCGGTGACTGTAAGGTTCAATGCTACCAAAACAACATAAAGGCACATCGTTTGGTTGTTAAAAGCAAGCGAATCGCATGATGGACCAATGAAGAAACTTGAATTGAGTGATACTGAATGCGGGCTGTTGAATGTTAAAGATGAAGTTCATGAATTACTTCTATTTGTGTATGCACATTTAGTTTAATTAGTTTTGGACGTTGGCATATGTATTGTGTTTGGTGTAAGTTAACCCCTCATTAGTGTGGATTGATGGTGAAATATTTATAATTTGATTGTTTAGGGTTCGAGTTTAGGGATATATATTTTGTAAGAGTTTGAAAAAATCAGGAATTTTACTTTTCCGTTTAAATTTGAATCGGATAATTTAACGGTAGAATTTTCAACATTTAAAAAAAAGGTGTTTGGTTTAAGTTTGTATGCTACCTGATAAAAGAGTGAAGGCAGAGTAAATGAAGGGAAGGAAGACATGGGCATTTTAGGAAATAAAATTAAAATGAGTGTTTTTTATAAATTAGTGGAGTGGGAAAAGCTTCACTCTATTTTACATTTTCCCAAAGAGTAGTGGATTCATCTACATAATGTTTACACTCATGTTAGAGCTATGGTAAATTAATTGTCCACTTTCCATTTCACTTTTCTTATTTGGTGACCTCTTTCCCTAAAAGTCAGATTCTCTTTTTTTCTTCTAAATTTGTAAGAACGGTGTCGTTGCCTAAGAGATATTTTAATCATAAACTACATTTTATCGACAATATTTTCATTGAGGCATTAAATCAAACAGTTAATAAACACAAATTAATCAAAGACCAAGGCAAAGAGAATAAGAAATGGAGGGACTATAATTTTATGCTTAGTTTTTTTATAATGTCAGCCACACTTACAAGAACTTGATTACAACAGTCACACAAAAGTTAATGAACTTATCTCGCATTTCCATGGTTCAAATGATGAAGTGATATTATTTGGATGGTGGAATGATAAGATCAATATTCATAAATGGCTATGTATTATTCAATATTCATACTGCATTATTGGTCGACAATCAGAATGTTTTAACACATCATATGATTTATTACTATAATAATGCTAACACATCTACTGGAATTTGTTTGGTTTGTGTCTGTTTTAAGATCATTTTTTTTTAAATCTTAGTTCAACATCAAATCTATTAATTTCATAATAAGAAGCAGCATATTTATTAATTCTTGTTTCCCTTGTCACCTGCCAATACCATTTTATCAACAAAGTTGACCACCTTTATCTAAAATCATTAACTTTTCTTAAATCTTTATCCAATGGACGTCATCTAATCCCCTATTTTTTTTTTCAATTAGTACTAAATAAATAAAAGAAATATCTCTCTAAATTTATAAATTAAATCCTTAAAAATTACAAAACTCTCCCTCAGATAACCTCGAGGGTCTTAAATAATGAAATTAAACCTTAAGAAAATTCAGAGGGTCTTAAATAATGAAATTAAACCCTAAGAAAATGGTTGGGTTATGACCTTAGAAAATTAGGCTCTTTAGTTAAAGGGTCGGATAAGTGATTTTAAAATAAAAGTCTCGGCCCGGATCTTTATTTCATATAATTTAGAATTTTTATCTATGTTTGTACAATTATATATTTGCAGTTTAAAATTATTTATTCTTATTATTTTTTAATGTATTAGTGTAGTGTTTTATGGTTTATTATTGTTTTTTAAGTTTTGTATTAGGATTCCTTGTTACTTTCTTAATTTTTTTTAATAATTAGAATTTATAATATAATTTACATGGTGTAAACTTTTGAAAAGTTCATATTATAGTGAGATTATGTAAATTTTATTTTTTAAAATACTTAGAACAGGGGAAAAAAATGTTTTGCTAAAACAACACAATCCCAGTAGATCTAATTTGCTGATTTTAAAATGGTGCTAGTTGGTTACGGCCGCTTGCTGCATGTAAAAGAAGCCAAGCTTATAAGGTTCTGTAACAATTAATTGTGGTGGATAATTGACAATATGCATATATACAGAACACAACTTATATATATATATTTCAATCTTACCCATGAAGCGGCCGCTCGCAAAATCTACTCAAAACACAGAAGCAGTTAAAAGGTTTGGCAATGGAGTAATTGGTTGCACGTGATATTGGCACGGCTCAATCAAATAACAGGGTTCGAGATTTGTGAGCACTGTTCTCAGGTTGAACCGTACCAATATCTCGTACTTTTTCTTTTATTGAACCTATAGATTCTTTTAGGAAAGATGATGCATGCACTTCTGCATACAAAAACACAAAAAAAATATGTTAAAAAGAAAACGATGCCGATCGAGGAAGAAAGGAGAGGATTAGGAGGGAGAAGGGGTGAAATAGTAAGTGTAATTGGAGTGAAGAAATTGAGTGTCCCCTGTGTGATTTTCTATGTTTTTAATGAGAGAAAATGGGGCCTGATGGGGGGCATTGAATTTGCCAACAACCCAACAACAAAAAGGAGATGGACATAATAAATATAAAGTTGGAGAAAATGGAAAAGGCTCACCAAGGCAAAACCCTTTGAGCATTCAAATTGTATTTATATGTGTGGTTGTGAGGACTGAAGAGGGCATGCCCATGTAATGTTGTTGGTGTGGTTCCACCAAAAAAGCATATTTAGAAGAAAAAAAAAAAAAAAAAAAAAAAAAAGGGAAAGGAAAGTCCTCGGTTGGTGCACTTAATTTTTAGGTTTGTGTCTAGTTGATATTCTACGAAACCATTACTTTGAATGAAGATGATAATCAAGATTTAGTTTCAAAAGCCATGAAATGGACCAAATGCATCATTCATAAAAGATGATTTGTACAATTTCAAAAGCATTATAGATGGGCGGAGTCATTTCATATAAGCAAATTGTGCACAGGAATGAGATGATTATATAAATTTAAGCAAATTAATGATGGTCTAGTGAATAAGGCTTCACATTGTGCGTTATGGGAAGAATTTAATATACGTAATCTTATTTTTATTTTTTATTTATAATAAATTATTTCCTTGATTCAAATTGTAATCTCTGGATCATAATGAAGTAATTTTACGGAGATTTATCCTTAAATTTGGGCAAATTAAACATGTGAAATTAAGGGGGCCTAATAGTATTGATAATGGGGTCTCACCAAACGGTATTCGCACAACACTCATTTCATGTTACTGTCAGAACCCACGTTAAGTCATCGTGTGCCTGCAGCTGCAGAGAGAGTGAGAGACCTTTGCAAACCAAGCAAGATGATGAAATTGAAACACCAAACACGCAAGAAATAGCAGCTTAATTAAACCTTTTGGTTCTTGACTTTTCACTATATTCAATTATTTGTTCAACGAAAGTAAATTAATAATATAAATACCCTTAAATTTATAAATTAAATCCTAAAAAATTATAAAATCTCTCTCCGGAAAGAGCATCCGGAATTCGCCCCCGTTTGCTGGCTACCACTACTACTTCTGTCAATGGCAATGATATGTCACACTCTCCATGTGAAATAATCTTGCTTGTTTGTATTTTTGGCGTGATCTTCTTTTAGTTTATACTTTACACCCAAATCAACCTTTCTTTTAATGGCACTCTTTCTCTTTCATATGAAAAAACTTTGCACATATATTACATAATCCTCCCAAATTCTGACGGAAACCCTAGTCCTCGTTTCATCATCAATTCTTACATTATATTCACAAAATCCCCAAAAACACAATGACATTAATTAAAATACTTTACGTACAAGAAGCAGATAATAATAATTATAATAATAATAATGATATAAAGATACTACTATACTAGCATTTCTTGTACTTCTGCCAACATAATAACATAACAATGCACCTTTTTTAAAATATAAAGCCTAGATCTTTGTTCCTTAGCAGTGGCTAAGCATCTTTCTTCCTACTTGAAGAACTTGAGCTTGAAGAAGGTCCCTGGCCAGCAGCACCGTGACCTCCTTGTGTTGATGACGTTGAATAACACTGACACATAATAATTTTGAGAGAGAAGAAGAAGAAGAGAGATTTGGGTAAAGGGCAGTACCGTAGAATGAAGATGCTCTTTAATGGAGTCACCTTAATAATGGGCACTACTTGCTGCTCTTTGCATGCCTCCTTTGCCCTCTCTGCTTGTCACCTTTTGATAATCAAATGCCAATTTTGTTTTGTTCCTTTTTTTTTTAACTATATAAGAAAGTATACATATATTTATCAGATGCATTTTTCTACATATGGGAATCAACCATAATCACAAGTTAATTAATGTTAATTAGGATTCTGATCTTCTCCTATATAACAGTTAGAATTTTGGTTGTTTTAGTCATTAGTGCTAATTCAAAGTCCAGTTGTTTTGGATTGAGATGGACTAAAAAAAAAAATTGTATTCATCGTATTTTGTTAAAGATAAAAGACATATATGCCCCCAAGCTTTTGCGAAAATGATAAATTCATCTCCTTACTTTTAGAAAATGAAGGCAAATTTTGTTTACACTCTACCCACATTTTAAATATTAGAAAACATAATTTAGATATATATATATATATATATATATATATATATATATATATATATATAATGTTTTCATTGGAGGAAATAGTGTGAATTGATTGATGGAAAATGTCAAAATTTTCAAATTTTCAAATTAAAAAATAGAAAGTTAAAATAAAATCATTTAATTCTGTAACACCATGCCGTAGGCACGGGCCAAATACTGTAACACCGTGCCGTAGGCACATGCATCATTTAATTAAAAAATAAAATCATTTAATTCTATAACATCGTACCGTGCCGTAGGCACGAGCATCATTTAATTAAAAAATAAAATCATTTAATTATGTAACACCGTGCCGTAGGCACGGGCCAAATACTGTAACACCGTGCACCGTGCCGTAGGCACGGGCATCATTTAATTTTGTAACACCGTGCCGTGCCGTAGGCACGGGCATCATTTAATTAAAAAATAAAATCATTTAATTCTGTAACACCGTGCCGTAGGCTTGTGCCAAATACTGTAACACCATGCCGTAGGCACGGACAAAAAACTAGTATATATATATATTGTAATGGGGATTATAAAATAAAATATAAATTATCACATATTTAATTTAAATATATCTATTTACACACAAATTATTCTCATAGCAAGCCCATCTCAAGGCGGCCCAAGCTATAGAAATCAATAATCAATGATAACTTAAATTTTGGTGCCTCAAAATTAATCATGTGTGGATTTCCTCCAACAAAGCAAGACGTGAGCAGTGGATGATAAGTGGAAGAATGTGGAGAAACAATTAAGATGAAGGATTATAAATACAACGACGACAATCAACATGTCAACTTTTCTCATTAGCTTTTCCATGTACTTAAATTACGTTCCAACTCTACATATGTAATAGTAACATTCTATTTTAATTATTGCAAAATTTAGATTCAGTTTCTTTATAATTCAATTTCTTCAAGTTTTTCTTCTATAATTAGGATCCTTTAATCATTTAAATTCATCAATTCATAACTTCTTTCTATGTACTTAGAATTTTAATTTCAGTAGAATTAACATTCTCCTATGATCTAATTATGCATTTCTTTCGAACCTTAAAGAACCTATTAATTTTCACAATCATTTCGATTAAAAACCAATAATTAATGTTGAGGATCCGCTGACACGCCCAACAACACAAATTTTTCTATTTGAAAATAATTTGTTATTTTTCCTTTTTTACCAATATATATGTTCTTTAAAAAAATAATATAATATAAGAAGTAAGGTGGTGGGGTTGATCAGGGCGGCCTCGGACTATTTGGGGGCCCAAGACTGATTTTGTATATCAGGGGCATTTAGTAAAAAGATTACTCCGGGAAATATTGGATTGTAGGCCCATTGGGTTTTGAAAAATTATGGGTGATTTGAAGGCCATTTATCTCGTGGGTTATTGGTTTTGGTTTTGGTTTTGGTTTGGGGGCTATAAGGGTTAATGACTTAATGGTGGTGTTTGTGAGATTGCTTGCGTACCTAGGAGAGGGCAAAAATAAACACAATATTTGTTTTCAATGATTTTTTAATAAATATAGGAAAAACCCACCTTGAGGCCCTTTTACTCTCAATATTTTTTACATTGCACCCCTATACTAAATTTTCTACATATTGCACCCTTGTACTCTTAATATTTTTTACATTGCACCGATGTACTAAATTTTCTACACATTGCACCCCTTCACTCTCAAAAAATTGACATTTCACCCTTATTTTAACGGCAAGTTAACAGAGTTGAGAAATATTCTGACATCACCCACCTTTATTTGTGTCATATCTGTCTGGTTAAGCACCTATGCTAAAAAGAGAAGAGCTAAAAAAATGGGTGTTTGCTATAAATGTGCACGCATGACATGTAATACTCGTTGTCGTTCTTTAGGAATGATGTCTAATAACAGTGAAACATCTTTGTTTGTTTTTTGTTGTTCATTAATAACACTCCAAGATCGTAGTTTTGATCTAATTTTTTACAATAAATTAGTTGAATTTTGAATGCATCAGAATGAGCATAATATTTATGCGCCCAACATATAATTATGCGCCCTAGCATAACTTCAAAGTAAAAAAATTCGCTCGGTCCAATCCGAAATAAGGGTGGGTGATGTCAGAATATTTCTCAACTATGTTAACCTGCCGTTAAAATAAGGGTGGAATGTCAATTTTTTGAGAGTGCATGGGTGCAATGTGTAGCAAATTTAGTACAGGGGTGCAATGTAAAAAACATTGAGAGTACATGGATGCAATATGTAGAAAATTTAGTATAAGGGTGTAATGTAAAAAACATTGAGAGTACATGTGCCTTAAGGTGAGTTTTTCCATAAATATATTTATAGATAAAGAACGCCCAGCCCAGTTTATTTTGGACCCGTCGTAATATTCGAAATGACGTCGTATCATAAACAAACTGCTAAAACGACAGGAAGCATCAAGAGATTCCTTGTGATCAAACAAAAAGAAGTTTCTAATAAATAAATAAACTAGCAAATTCTCTCCGATATTATTAGTCCATTAACACATCAAATCAATTAATCATTCAAATCCTTGGAACCCTAATTTCCATATCCGATTCACTTCTCGTGTCGTGTTAAGTATGTTGTTTTCTTCAACATTTCAGTAATTATTTATATCGAAATCATCCTTTTTTATTTTTTCCTTTTTTTGTTGTTTTGTTTTCTATATTGAAAAGATGTATATATTTTTTTAGTGAGGGGTTTTACTTTTATGTGTCATGTCTCCTTGTTTCAAATTTGCAGAGAATAATCGTAGCATCAGTTTTGTCATGGCCGCCAAAAGTGCATTCAAGCTCGAGCATCCACTGGGTTAGTTAAAAATAATAATAATTTTTTATTTTATCGAATTTGCGTTTACCCGTTCCGTTTGCTTCTTTTGGTCAATCTTGTGTTGGTAAAGAATTTGGTGACCTCTTGACTGTAATTCTTTGCCAATTAACATGTCCTTAAAGAACGAATAATGGGACCAGTTTTATATTTTATGGTGTATAATTGATTAGCCTTTTTTTGTTTTTTAAGTTTCCCTCAGCCTTTTTTTTTTTTAAAAAAAATCCCTCATTCCATGTTGAACAGGGAATGCAAGGGGGCACAATTGTTTATTCAGCATATTAATCCATATGTTCTACTAATTGCATTAGCAGATTGTATTGCTGTAGTTGCCTCTGTGGCTCTGTTATTGTTCTTCTCTAAGTTGGCTACATTATCCTCATTTTTTATAACAACATATGTTCAGGAATATTGTAATGTTCTGGTCTCTCATTTTTTGTTTGTTATAAACCTCAGAGAGGAGGCTTGCGGAATCCGCTCGCATTAGAGAGAAGTATCCTGATAGGATTCCGGTAAGAATTCTCTCCCAATATGATCTGTATGCCTCCAGTGCATTTATGTAATGTACTTGCATCTAATCGAGTGTTCTTGCCATGTAGGTGATTGTGGAGAAGGCTGAGAGGACTGATGTCCCTGACATTGATAAGAAAAAGTTAGTTGCTCACACTTTTTCTAATTTTAATTCTTTTTGTTTTGCTTTGGTGCAAGCTCTTTGTTTTTTTTTTTTCACTTAAGGAAATTTAGTTGTTTTCGTTTTAGGAAACTTTTACAGTTATGCTGGATTTTATTACTCCCTCTCTTCTTATCTTGCATTATGTGGGAAGTACTTAGTTTACTGTTTTTCTACATATGAGGTAATGAGGGTTTGTTCCTGTAAACTGATTGACTGAGTTGGCCTGACCTGGACGAGGAATTGAGGATGCAGTTCAACTCAATATTCTTAAACTAGCCTAGGAGTTTCCATCCTTTGTTCAGGACACTTATTTTTGTTGTGCATGCAGATATCTCGTTCCTGCTGATTTATCTGTGGGACAATTTGTTTATGTTGTTCGTAAAAGGATTAAGCTCAGTGCAGAAAAAGCGATATTTGTTTTTGTCAAGAACACTTTACCTCCTACTGGTGATTGGCGTTTAAGCATAAATCTTTATACCATAAGAGCCTGTCTGTGAATACTAATTTACATTCTGCTGTTACAGGTGCCTTGATGTCTGCAATTTATGAGGAAAACAAGGATGAAGATGGTTTTCTTTACATCACTTACAGCGGAGAGAACACCTTCGGTTGGTTATTTTAAGAGCAAAAGCAACAAGCCATGTATTATACAATTTGAAAGTTGTATATTCTCCATTCATCTTTATTGAGTCTGTTCAGACCTATTTACGATTATCTTATTTTATTTTGGAACTTTTGCATCAATTGATGCTGGAAGTAATTTTCATTAAAATTGTCTCTTCACAGTATCGAATTGAATGGAAAGAACTTTCCCATCATCTTCCTTTGTTGTTTAATGTTTATAATCTCTTCACTATTGTGTGTTAGGAGGCATTCAAGATTTAGAAGAAATCATGTATAGGATTGGTTTATGGTACAATCATACTAAAAGATATTTGATTATGCAAAAAAGAAACAAATTATCTCAGTCATCTGCATACAATAAGAAAGACGACATCCTGGTTAATTTTCATGTAGCAGTACTTTTTCTTTGGCATCGATGCTTGACCCATTTGATGCCATTGAAAAATGCAACTTTTGCTTTGTTGAATCCTTTTTGAATTTGCTTTCTTGTTCCCGGTTTCATTCCTAGCTTTAGTGTGGTCTTCATCTTCTATGGCACCAATACCTCCAGCTCCCCCTTGATCTGCCCAACTCAGTGCTTCAGTAGCCATAGTGAGTCTCAACTCAAGCACGGCAAGCTTCGTTGCATATATGATTCATTTAGCTAAGGTCCAAGTTTCAACATATTGACCTATGCTATTAGCAATGGGAACAAACACACCCTTCTCAGAGCAGCTAAGAAAAAGAAAAATTCGAGATGAAGTTTTAGGATCTTCCAAAGATTATTACAAAAATCCATTCACAGAGAGTACCTGGTGATGACTACTTGCCTAGAGAAACTTGATCCAGGATGTGACCAAATGAACAAAAATGATCAGTTCTTCTTAATAAGGACTTATAATAACCTTTAATAAAGAATAAGCCACTTGATTATGGTAGTCTTTTTAAGTACTTGCCATCTTCTGAAGCAAACTCTGTTCGGTATCTCAATGTGACAATCCCCACATCTTTACTTTAATATTTCATTTTACTCGAGCCTTATAATTTGATATGTATCACTCTTACGTAATCACATTAGCTTATAGATTAAGATTATTATTACAAAAGTGTAGTCTTCGAAAGAACAAAAACAGAAGCACTACCATGACCCTACCTTGTCTCTGTCCAAACAGAACGCAATTCAAGCAAACCAAAAGTAATAAATTATATTTTAAATTAACCCTTCATGTACGTTTTTGCTCAATTGGGTGTTGGAATAAGAAGCTTTTCTAGAGAGGGGAGATATATGAATTCGATTTATGCCAAAAAAGCAACATGCAAAAGAAAAGGTGATAAAGAGGGAAAGTAAACTAATCATTAGATAATTATGCAATCAATCAAGAGTTAGAAACTAAGGTAAGCGTCATGTGATTGGGATTCCAAATTTAAAATTTTATGAAATGATGCTATTTACTCTAATTAGCCTAGTAATGCATTTCTTCTAATGAATACATAGTTTTAGCTAGTCTTTTCTCTCTCTTTTTTTTTTAAACATAAAAGATTGTATTAAAAGAACCAAATTATCGATAATACAGTGAATGTCATCACGGATTGAATACAAATATAAGGTATATCTAGAGAAATATAAGACTCAAGTCTGGTTATAACGATATCTAACAATCCAAATAGATATACAAAATATTACAACTTCATAACCCAGGGTTCATCGTAGTTTGTAAAAATATGAATTAAAAATCAAAAACCAATAAAGCACAAGAAGAAAAATTACGGGATTCGCTATAGCTAGTCCTTTATTGTTTCTCAAGTATTACTGAAATTTACTGCTAATTAGACTTTAAATCTGTGAAATTCTGATGCAGAGATGATTGTGAGATAAAAAGATATAATTTGAAATCTACATTGGCTTTTGAAATGATTGATTGCCTTCAGCGCTTGCTCAACATGCCATCATTTTCACTCAATTCTCAATAATGATGTTGATTATAAAACAACCTTCTTTAATTGGTGCTGTCATTAACAAGTAGAAAGAAACAGGGGATATAAAACATCACAAAGCAATCAAGCACATGATCTAATTATAATCACTCCAGTCAAGATCAACTAAACATTAAACAAAATTGTAAAGAAACATATTGAGTTGAAGCCAAAGCCAATTAGTCAATAGGTTTTAGGTGACCCAAAACAAGATGGTAAAATATCTACACGGTATTTGGCAAAGCCAGATGAAAAAACCAATGGGCAATTATCACTATCCAACCACAAATCTGCCTAACATTTGCTTTTTGTTCTTTTTTTTTTTTTTTTTTTTATAACTTGCTACTTGGATTTCCTAGTAGACTTGGACCTTTTAATTTTAGTTGATTTATCATCAATACCTGACCATGTATACCCAATTGGTATAACAAAAGGATCTGAGTCCCATTGTTGTGCTTGGCCTACCGATGATGATGATGATGATGATGTTGCTGCTGTTTGCTTGTTGATAAGCTGCTGTTTCGCCTTAGCCATGACGATCCAATTACAGAGGACGATGATGTATGATGGGTGTCTGATTTTTGGTCTTCATCTGATGAGTCTTTATTAGCAAAGTGTCTAGGACTCGAGAGCGGAGTGAAAAATTGATCGGTTGATTGTAGCTCTAACAAACTTTGTGAATGTCACCACCACTCTTACTGTAGGGACCACCGGAATTGCCACCTGATGATTCTCACCAAAACAAACAATCACACGGTCAATCTTTGGTTGGGGGGTTTTGGAGGGGAGGGGAGGGGAGGGGAGGGGATGGATTATTTTAAATTATGATTGTTTGGTTTAATTTTTTGGAGGGGAGGGGAGGGGAGCAAAATCCCTCCTAAGCCAATTTTTGCTCCCCTCCAAAAGTGGGGGGTTTTGGAGGGGAGAGAAAGTGAGCAATTAAATATTAGATGTATTGACTAAATTATCCCTACTTATACATTAAAATCAAAAATTATCTTAATTACAAATCTCTCTTATATTTGCTTCACCTTTCAATTCTTTTTATTCTCTTATCTTATATTTGTTTTATTTTTATTTTTAATAACACGTATTATGTAGAGCTTTTAATTTTAATTTTATTATTTGTTTAATTCAAAGATAATATAAGCTTATATTGTTTTAATTTTATTTATAAAATGCTATAAGGATAAAATAGTAAATTAGTTTTAAAATCTCTCTCATCTCTTCTTTAACCAAACATATATTTAATTAAAAACTCTCTCCTCTCATCCCCTCCCCTCCTTTGAACCAAACATATATTTAATTAAAATTCCTCCCATCCCCTCCCCTCCCTCCATTAAAATCCCTCCCCTCCCCTCCGTTGAACCAAACAGACCCTTACTGTAGGGACCACCGGAATTGCCACCTGATGATTCTCACCAAAACAAACAATCACACGGTCAATCTTTGGTCACACAAATCAATCAATCACTACTATATCGTTCACCATTCAAATTCAAACCTAGCCAACACAAATCTAGAATCAAACACTTCGCGGCTATATACGTATCAAAATAAAATCCTAATTCTGCCACGTCAACAGCTACTGATCCATATCATACAAACTACAAAGAACCTTCCACACTCAAATCAATACTACCAAAGTCAAAAACAGGCTATCACATACTCCCACGTCACATCTTAAACGACAATAGGCCGCACCAAAAATGGCTCCCGAAATGGTCGGGTCGGGTCAGCTCAGGTCGTTGCTTAAGCATCAAAAGAACCAAAGAAAAAAAAAACAAAACACTACTATGGACTTGCAAAGTTAAAACAAAATTTCCAATTTCTCGAAATTACCCTTACCTTTACCGGAAATGTCCCCGGCGGGAACTTAGCGGTCAACAATTCCTGCAATCTTCTTACCGCCTTCACTTTATTCGCCAAAATATCAAGCAACGGAATTAACTCCTCTGTCTTCAACGGAAACTGCTTCGATAACCAAACACACGGCCGTAAACTCTTCACAAACTCTCTCTCTTTCGTCGGCGGACGCGCCATCGCCACCGACGACGCGGCCGTCGACCTTCTCGGCATCGCCGTCGAAGGAATTATGTCAACGCTTTTTCTCCCGGCAGTTACAAAATCCCTTTCCTCTCTCACAAAACTACTGTGTGGCATCGCCGCCGAAGGAATTATATCAACGCTTTTTCTACCGACAGTTACAAAATCCCTTTCCTGTCTCACAAAACTACTGTGTCTTTGTGTATCGTTGCTACCCACGTTAAATCCAAAACTCGGATTTTCAGCCACTAAAAATCTGTCATCATCTTCGTCAAGTTCTAATGGCAATACTTGTTCGCTTCCAGCAACGTCGTTTTCATGAACTTTTCGCGAGCGAAAACTGAAAACAACATTATGTAATTCATAAACCCTAGATTTCCATTCACCGACTGATTCTGTCTTCTCTTGTCTTCTCCAGTTAGTTCGTCCAACGAGCTCCGCTTTGGTAACGTCCATTCCCGGCCGGTAAACGCTGGTTTGAGCGCAGAACCCGGCAACATCGGATTCTGCCATCGGAGCTACAACGTTTTCGAATGCGTCAAAATTTTTACTGTCGTTGTGGTTGAGTACTAGCAGCGAATCGCAGGGAACATTGTGCTTTTGATCACCGTCGCCGAGGAAGAGGAAGCTTTGATTAACGCATTGGATTTTTAGGCCGTCGAAGCCAGCTAGCGACGTGTCGGCTCGGAGATTGCTGTCACGTTTCCAGATCTTGTAGGTGTTGGGTGGAGCCATTTTTCCAACGAACGGAATGACTGAGCTCTCGAAATGGAATGAGATTTCCATGTAGAAGTCTCGCATTCTGCAATGAACCGAAATGACACGTGGCAGACGGCGGCGCCACTTTTCCCAGGCGGAGCGGTGGTGGAACTTGAGTATAATCAAAACAACGTTAGAATTTCTACGACAAACAGCTTTTTGAAGAGGATTCCATCCGGCGACGTTCTGGAGTGACACGTCAGCGCCAGCGGAGGCCAAGGATCGGGCGGCAAATGCGTTATTAAGGCGGACAACGAGGTGGATAGGAGTTTCCCGGAAAGAGATGTCGCGATGGTCGAGAACAGACGAGATTTGATCGGCCACTCGCTCCTGACTCAGTGAATCAGACTCGGTATGTATATTAGAAGGATCGGCTAGTGTAGGTAGAGTCGAGATAATTCTGGTCAAAGTAGTTTGATTACTCAAAACGACAGCGTAGTGAACCGGGTTGTGGGAATAATCTTCTAGCTTAATTGCCGGCAACGGCGTCGTAGTGGACGCCGCTGAGGACCTGGCCATTTCTGATTGGTTTCGATTTTGGAATTAGAGTCTAATAGTTAGCAGTTTATGCGTTTCCCGTGAGGTGGGAATGTTTATGGGTAAAGGGGGGATGTGGGGGTAGTTCAGTCATTTTACAGCAGGATTTTGTTTTTTATTCATTGGAGAGCGTGAAGGGCAGGAGATACACGCAATTTGGCACTGCTTTCGATGGGTGATTCTCTTTTCCATTTCAGTACAGTACGGCGTCTCTCTTTTTCCATTGCCTTCGGTTACTTTGCCTTTATTATCTTGTTTTCGAATTTTTCTTATTCAAATGTGAGTTTAATTTTGGACGTCCAATTTAGCTTCCGCGTGGTGATATCACGGACATCAAATGTGAGTTTAATTTTGGACGTCCCATTAAGCAGATAGATGTGATCTTCTGCGTGGGTATTTTTCCATTTACAAGTGTAAATTAAGGATCTGAGTTGACCGATAAAGAAATGACGAATGAGACAATTATCAATCAAGTAGCCAATATTTACAGTAAGAAGAGAAATTGCCTTAGTAGTTATTGATTTATTGCAAAAAGTACAAAATTTTCTAAATCCAGAGTTGATGTTATGGAATGAGCGGTGGGGACATAGGAAAAAGAAAAGTGCAGTTTAGGCTTCTTTTGTCTGGATCATATTATAATTTAATATGAAATGCAAAGTAAAGCAAAAACAGAGGATATTGTCTGCCTCAACCCAGACCAACCAACCCCCAACGGATTTCACTCCCTTCCATGCCTTTGTTTTTTCTTGTTTAATACTTTGTGAACAATAGTATAAGAAACACAATGTGTTTGTATCAACAACAATATCAATGGAAGCATTAAGCTTGATGAGAATTTTTGCATTGTCTAAATAGTTAAAGCTCTGCTGCTAAAAAAATTTGGTCACATGTTTGAGACACAAGGAACAACATTGCTTCTTCTGATTGCCAATGTGAAAGGGTAAATGTCTTTGTCCTCATTTTCCTATATACAGTTCATTTAGACAAACTTCATATTTTTGTTGAATATTGTGTAAAGGTTGGTGCTCAAAACGTCAATCCGGATCGTATTTATGTCCGGTTCATAAATACGAACAATATATTTTCTATAATATTACTTATTTATGGTCACATCTCTTGTCTTTTATATATTTATTCGATCTAATATCAATTAAATTGAGACTAAATTCGATTTAGTGATATGTATATATATTAGACAAATACCCTAATATTTACAACATAATGCGCATTTACAATGTAGTTTGTAACTGACATTGGGAAGTGTCACTATAAGTTGTATATCCTCAAATAAAGTTCATGGTCAAGATTTAATAACACGGGTCGATTAGTAAAATCCGCCGAGATCAGTGCATGTCGTATATCGGGACTTAGTCCGATGGTTTATCCCAATAAACCATGAGTATCAGGAGACTTGTATAGACGTATATGTGTTTATTTGATAAACATTGAACGACTCATAAAAGATTTTTTAATATATGGTACATCAACTTCAATAAGAATCTTCTCGAGTCGAGTAGCATAATGGTCATTCGACTTGAGATACCACTGTGGATATATGAGTTATCCTCCACACTTTGATAGCAGACACGCCACCAATTTATTTAGATCAGACCTCCGCATGTTCGTTGGGTGTGGACTCATGCTCATGATATCTTGTGAGTATCAGATAGAAACCATCAGTCATGTGTACATGACATATGTTTCCTGCACGTGTTTGCAATTTAGTAAATCAATGGCTATGGTACACAGCGGAAGTGAGTTCCGAGTGTTATTTAAAGATCGCAAATTTATAAGTCGACTGTATTGTACCTTAGGGATTTGACGTTCTCATCTATATCTCCGGTATAATATCGATAGCCTATGACAGAGGTATTATACGTATGCAATGACCTCGACTTGCACAATTTAGCGTGATTATCTGTGGTGATCATAATTTACAAGTGGGTGAATTATGAACACGTAATTGAATTTCATGACAGATAAACATGAACTTAAAGAGTCATATAATATGAAGTGAATTCGTTGAGCACTTGGGCAACGCGTTATGAATTATACAGATTATTCATAATATTTTATTTGATTAAATAAGTCAATTCGAACCGTTTAATGGTTAAACAAAAATACATGAATATGACATTTCAATCATTTCCTAATTAATGTGTATTTGCATTTGATACAAAATTTGATTAGCCACACATTGATTAATTGTCAAATAAGATTTCGACACATGTCATTAATATATGTGTTTTGTTATTTAGTATAAATAAAAATACATATATTAATTAATTTTGTAGATATTTAAATAATTAAATAATATTTATATGTCATAATTGTTATGTAATATGATTAATTATTATTGGTACAAATGACATTAAACTTTAAGGTTGAAGTATTCAATTTGATTTTGTCTATTTTAACTTTATGTTCAATTAGATTAAATAATATTCATTTGTAATAATTGTTATTACATATTTTAATTATTTTTGTAACAAATGGCATGACATTTAAGCTTGCAGTGTACAAATTGGATTTGTCAACATTAAAGCTTTAATTATTTAATTAGATTAAATAAAATTTTAAATGACCATTATGTCCCCAGCATTGTTCACTCCAACATAGTGTATATAAAGGGAAATGATTTTTTTTGTTGGTTAATGAAAGTCCAACCTCCTAATATCATAAAAAATTCTCCAAGCATTTTAGAGAAGAAAATTACAACAAGAACAAAATTAAAGAAACTTTTCAAAGATTAAATGTAATTTTTTATTCTCTTTAATTTAGAAAATTATTTTTGTTGTTCTTGGTTGAATTCCTGTGTTGTGAAGATTCTTACAAAATTTATAAATATTATTTACACACTAAAATTTGGGCCTTTTTGATTTGGTTGATGGATTTAGAGGCTAGACGCATGTGTGAAGTGATATTGATTAATATTCGTGTAACATTAGTTCAATTTTATCATATGACGATTTGTTACCATTATAGAGTGTTATGACCACTCTTATAATACATAGGATTGTTCTTGAGCTCTTCATTTGTGGTGACTTTAATTGGTGTATAGATTAATATGATTAATGTTGAGAAAATTGAATTTAAAGCATGAAAATTGATTACTTTGCTCCCTGATCAGATCTAGAAAAATCAAAATTTTGATGATTACAAATATGATGTTTAAAAGTATTGGATGTGTATTGGGCATTAGAGTAATTGCATGAAATTATTTCGGAGTGAAAATATGCGAAAACGGTGAAAAACGGCGTTATCAGATAAATTTTGAGTTAATCGGGTGACGAACAATGAATTAGTCACTACTCATGTAGCCCATGAATTGTTCAAGTACTATTGGGGCTGACCTGGACAACCCATGTGGTTTTGGTTGGTCGGTTCGGCTGAAAACGTATTTTATGCTATTTTATGGAAAAACGTTTTCGTCAAAGTTTCACAATATTTTCTAAATTAATCATATCATTATTTGATATCGAATAAAATATTTAGGTGAAATATAAATGGATTATTTATATGGGAATTGAATTATTTATACGCTTCCGCCGCGTATATCCCTACCATAAAATTGTCATGAAATTGTTGTGATGTCATCATATAGCATGTACAAAGACCCAATAGAACATTTCAGTCACTATAAGCATATGGGTCCCCGTCCATTATCCATTAGTAACAAATCATCTTATGCAAAATCAGCTACCTACATATATATTTCTCAAGCCTATGGAAATGGAATCTTCCACTCTACTTCCTTGGAATTTTGGCAGGAATGTGTGAATTTATTATATAAAGATAAGAGCAAGAATTTGTTCTCTAATAACAAAACACCAATTACTAGAGCTTGCTTAAGAACTCAAACCTTGACAAGTTTTGAGAGCTTGCGGATTGCTAATTAGCTTTATGCTATGCATCATCAATGCCCATTTTTTGGTTGCTTTTCTGATTGTTGGATGCGAGGGAGATAATAGCGTCAGCGACAACAACAACACAGAGCAAATCAAGCAACACTGAAGCTGATAAGATTGGTTTGATTCTACCTTCCATTACAGATCGAAGAATTGGTATAAGATTGATGGGTGCATTTCTCTTATTCAGAAATATTCTTGCATTCCTTTTTTTTTTTTTTATAAGATTGGTGTTGTTGGTTAGTTTGGAAATTCTGTGTTTAGCTGTTTACATGGCCCAAGAGCCAGATTTAAACTTATAATTAATTACCGACTAAAAAACTAATTTTTGAGCCAAGGATGAGAAACTTCTGAAGAAATAATGTCCACATATCTTTGGATGATTCTGTGCTTCTTCTTTTTCTCTTGAAAATCACCTCTTACCTATCAAAACGCCCTTAAGAAATTTACAAATCAAGATTAATATATTCCATATTTACTATAATAAGGCCTATTAGAAAAATTATTTCTACAATGATTTGTTAAAAATATTAAATTATGCAATCATTAGTGCTACAAATAATAAAAGCAATCTTAGTAGTAAAAGTTGATGACAAATATATATACTAGACTTGAAAATTTGGCTCGGCCTATTGGCTATGGGCCATGAGAGATTCTTTGGTGCAACAGTGGTATGGATGATGTGGTACCACAAGCCAATTAAAAAATGACATATAGAGTTTCTTCACCTATTTTTTAGTTGTTTTTTAATTTTTAGCACGCGTGGCAGTTGATGATTGGCTTGTTGCATGGGTGACGTGGTACCACCGTTGCATAGAAGAATTTCTCTATGAGCCGGAGTCAATATTTAAGGAAAACACATGGTCAGGCTTGTGAAATATTTTTTAATTAAAAATATTTAATATTTTTTAAACCCACCTAATTAATACCATGTTTTTTTTTATGTTTATGTAAGTATTTATTTTTTAAAAATTTAATGTTTATTTAAATATCATTTAATAATTTTTGATTTAATAATAATCTGCCTCAAGGGCTGAGCCCACCCAACTCTATTTGCCACTCCTAATATATTATAGAGCGATTTCTAATTATCTTTCTTTCACCGAAAAAATAGAAAGGGACAAATTTTCAGTTTCAAGATTAATATGAGAGTTTTATCCCTAAAAAAAAAATCTCCATTAATAATGAATTTGTTTGATTAATAGAAAATTAAAAGTAAATTCAGTAAATAGACAGATAAATCACATCGGTAGTGATTTACGTGGTTCGACAGAGTATGGTTCCAACCTACGTTCATGAAAAAAAAATGTATTTTATTACTATTCGGAGTCAAGACCGACCCGAACTACAAATTTTCTCTCTCTATCACTATATTTTTGGCACTTATAGCTTGCTTGCTCGTATGCGTTAGATCGAACCGGAACAAACCCGATCGATCTGAGCCTGGTTCGCTAGTAGGGCAGCATCGCGTATCTCTCAACCCGGTCCACTCCCTCACAAGCCACCACATTGCAGACCTGTTTCCTTGTTCAAGAGTCATCATCACCGGTCTGAGCAGTAAAAGAGAAGGGAGAGCTGGAAAAGAGGCCAGAAAAATTAAATAAAAAAAGGCAAGGGAAAGAAGTGGAAAGAAGCTATGAAAATGAGAAATAAAAAAGTCGATAAATTTTTTTGCGGAAGCTGGGGATTCGTTAAGTTTAGAGAGAAGACATATCTGGATGCCTGGATCCTTATCTTTTAGAACCTAGTTATTTCCATATTTCTTTACACAATTAATTACGTGGATTTGCAGAATAATTATTTATTTTTCTATATATATATAATTGTCCAATTTTTTAATTTAAGATTCCACGTGGCTTGAGTGGTAAATAATTTATAATTTGATTGTCAGGTTATGAGTTCCAGTATATAAAATATATTTTTTGTATGAGTTTGAGGTAATTGATGATTTTACCTACTCTACTTAAACCCAAGATATGTGGTTTGATAATGAGATTTCCAACATAATTAAAATACCATATTTAGTTTATGTATTGACAAATTCCCTAATAAATTATGTCCAATTGAATTGTAATAGATCATATAAAAAGTCAGAACTCTATTGATTTTCAAAATCAATTAAAGTAATTTTACTATTTTAATCACTAAACAACTAAAAACATACCTCTAAAAGCTTTATTGGAAAAAAATTTCTTTGAAAATTTATACCGCATGGAGTGTTAGTGTATCAATAAAGGCACTTAAACTTTCAAGATTTGCCCAGTTTTTTCGTAAATGAATGTTCATCTGCTGGATAGATAAAAGTAACTTAATACTTTTATCTATGCGCAAATATATAAAAACCTACTAACAAAACAGAGTTTTTTTTAGGGATAATGAAATATTTCATTAATAAAATACCATTAGGATGTAAATATGTGGTTATTTCGGTTCGATTACAAACTTATGAGATAAGACTCGAATCTAATTATGACGAAACCTAACAACATAAAATCATATATCAAGCATTCTCAAAATTATTCGAATGAAAAATCGCATTCACATCGAAAACTTCTGAAAGAGCTGAAATATTTTATGAACTATCATAAATGTCTCACCTAACAAAAACAAGGTTTGATTAATCAATTTTGTAACTACGAAATTTGATTGTGAATTGAATTTGAATCAAGCAGCTGCATGTATTTTGTTGACGGCTGATTTTGGTCTCAGGGCAATATTGAAATATTACTCCCGAGACAATCCTCCCTCAATAGTGAATTTGTTCGGTTATGAGGGAATCAAAAGCAAACTTAGCAAAAGACAGATAAATACGCCAATCAACAAGGAGATTTAACGTGGTTCGGCGGATCAGATCCAACCTACATCCACGGGCACAGAACAGACGATGTTTTATTACCGAAATATGCTTCTATGCTCTTTTGTGTTTACAAGTCTGATGGTAATGATCTTGATATTGATTCTGATGTTGATTCTCCTCTTGATCTCTCATCAACTCTACCTTGCTCTCCCCAATCTCTGTGTTTACAAGTCTGATGGTAATGATTTTGATATTGATTCCGATGTTGATTCTCCTCTTGATCTCTCCTCAACTCTACCTTGCTCTCCTTAATCTCAATGATCTCCACTCTTCTATTTATAATAGTGTAGAAATCAGATTCCTTCTCCTACAAGAATTTCCTAGTTGAAACAATTTCCTTTTCCCATAAGGATTCCTAGTCAAAAACTACATTCACTTCCTTTATTCTACTAGGACACTGACTTATCAGTTTACCCCATGAAAGTAGGACAACTTGTCATCTTATCCGTAAGAATATGGTATCTTATCTTCTGGAGCACGTCTCGTCATATGCTCGGTCTTCATGAGGTCGGTCATAATGGTCCTTTGAATCGAGAATGCTGCTACCGATCTGATAATGCTCGGTCATCCGAACCAAAGTGGTCGGTCACCTATCATCAAGTGCTCGGTCTCTACCTGTTGTCTTCATAACACTCATGTGGTCGGGTCGGCATTTAATGATTTCGACCGAGAAGGGAATTACCCTTTTTACCCTTGTCGTACTCCTTAAATAACATAGGACCTGAAAACATCATCAACATTTATCCCATAGTTCTCGGTAACAACGAGTTTGCGAGTTGATGCCGGGAACTATAAAAAAAAGATGGTTGTGCCGATGAATCCGTCGGTGGTCACTCCAGGAACCGCAGAGAAAAATATTTTGGCTGCAAATCTGGTCATTCATGCCACATTCATGTGCTCAGTCAACGAGGATCCCGATATCTACACGTGGAGAAAATGCTTTGCCCTTATGCTGATGACGATCGACTCGGTGGGATGTAACCTGACCCCGAGCTGAGAAGAACATTTGGCTTTGGGGGAATGTCACTTCCCCAGACCTATAGAGGGCCGACCAATGGGGAGATGCTCTGATCCCATGCCGATGATAAGTCTCTCGGTGGGACGTATCTCGACCCCGAGCTGAAGAAAGACGGCTCTGGGGGAATATTACATCCCCAGTCCAAAGAAGCCGACTTGGTGGGACGTAACCCGACCCCGAGCTGAAAGAAGACGGCTCTGGGGGAATATTACATCCCCAGTCCAAAGAAGCCGACTCGGTGGGACGTAACCCGACCCCGAGCTGAATAAACCATAAGGCCTCGACGGAACGAAATCCAGCCTCGAGCCGAATAAATAAGTGGCCTCGGCGGAACGAAATCCAGCCCCGAGCCGAATAAACAAGTGGCCTCGGCGGAACAAAATCCAGCCCCGAGCCGAATAAACAAGTGGCCTCGGCGGAACAAAATCCAGCCCCGAGCCGAATAAACAAGTGGCATCGGCGGAACGAAATCCAGCCCCGAGCCGAATAAACAAGTGGCCTCGGCTAAAACGAAATCCAGCCCCGAGCCGACTAACCAAGTGGCCTCGGCGGAACGAATCCAGCCCCGAGCTGAATAAATAAGTGGCATCGACGGAACGAAATCCAGCCCCGAGCCGAATAAACAAGTGGCATCGGCGAAACGAAATCCAGCCCCGAACCGAATAAACAAGTGGCATCGGCGGAACGAAATCCAGCCCCGAGCCGAAACAAACATCGATCTCGGCGGTACAAGAGCAGACCCGAGCCGGAAAGAAACATCGGTCTCGGCGGTATAAGAGCATACCCGAGCCAGAAAGAGACATCGGTCTCGGCGGAACGAATTTAGCCCCGAGCCGGAAAGAAACATCGGTCTCGGCGGTATAAGAGCATACCCGAGCCAGAATGAGACATCGGTCTCGGCGGAACGAATTTAGCCCCGAGCCGATTAACCAAGTGGCCTCGACGGAACGAATCCAGCCCCAAGCTGATTAATCCTTGGGACTTATTCAGAAGGGAAGTGAATCAACCTTTTGAAGCCCTATCGAATCTGGCACGGGCGTCCCTTCGCCAGATCAGCGAAAAGCCTAAAAACAAAACTCTGGAAAATAAAATCAAAAGGCGGGGGTGACTTTAGCACTTATCCCAAAACAAAACGTTTCGCAAGTGTAAACAACAACATGGATGCCTCAAAACAGCGTCCTATCCGAGGTCTCCAAAACACAATTATGAATCTTTCAATTCAGAGTCCCGGCGAACCAGGATTTGGATCAAAGAGCGTTTAGAATGGTAAAGGGCACATCTTCTATACTTCAGGTCTCCATGGAGCCTGTGTACTATTTGAGGGCTCCTTCTTACAACGCTGGAGCAAGCATACGCTACGGGGGCAAAATCCCTCCCCGGGCTATACTTCTATTGGATCCGAATGACCAAATAGGTAGGGATCAAAAAGTGTCCGAAGCACTAAGGGAATGCTCCTCCTTATGCTCGGTAACACTGGAGCAAACAAACGCCACGAGGGTATCATCCCTCCTCGTGCTATGCATCTCACAGATCCAAATGGCGAAGTAGGTAGGGATCAAAGAGTGTCCGAAGCATTAAGGGAATGCTCCTCCTTATGCTCGGTAACACTGAAGCAAGCAAACGCCACGAGGGTATCATCCCTCCTCGTGCTATGCATCTCATGGATCCAAATGGCGAATTAGGTAGGGATCGAAGAGTGTCTGAAGCATTAAGGGAATGTTCCTCCTTATGCTCGGTAACACTGGAGCAAGCAAACGCCACGAGGGTATAATCCATCCTCGTGTTATGCTTCTCACGGATCCGTTGGTCAGACAAAACGTGTGGAGACACACTCCCTGCAGCCGCATTCCCCAGTTGGCCAGACCGGCCATCTCTCGGGGGCACTCCCTCCCCGCGATTGTAATCTCGAGGCATCTTTCTTAAGTACAAGCCATAGGGTAGTTATGCTCCAGCTGGATTTCTTTCATAGTTCTTACACCTTGTCCTCGGGAATCAAGCATATATTCCAAATCATCAACTTGCGTTTGCCATGTTTGAATTTCTTGGAAGAGTCTGTCGGCTGTTTTAACAGGTTGCACCATGGCTTCAACTGATTCCTTGCCAGCTTTTATTTGAGCTAAAATACTCTTCATAAACCATGCGAAGCTTGTCCAATTCTCTGAACATCTCTTTTCTCTTTAGCCGAGTTGTAGGCATTGTATTTTTGCATGTGAAACCCGATGATGAGTCTCAGTTGGAGGCACTACCTTTTAAGTCGTGGAAGCCGCGGGAAACGGATGTCGGAAGGGAGGAGTCAAGAATTGACTCATAATCAGATTAAGTTCGCTGGTTTAGCTTCAGGTTACTTGTTGGCTGTCCTTTTTAAAAAAATTATTCCCGGCCCAAAACCCGCAAACACTTAACCTTGGCCCAAAACCCCACATCCAAGCCCATCTCACCCAAGCCCAATCCAAAATAATTAAAACCTTTAAAATACATGTCACAAATTAAATTAAATTAAATTAAAGTTAAATTAAAATACAATGAAATCAAATTAAAATCCAACACAAATAAAATCCAATTTAAATTAAATTAAAACAAATTAATTTAAATTAAATCTAATTAAATCTAATTCCAAGATTAATTAAGTCATTTACCAATTAAAGAAAACATAATATATAATCATACCTAATTTAGACAAATCAAATATATTAACTTCCTAACTAAACAAAATCACATACTAAATTAAAAAGATGATATGTCTAATTAAAATCAATTATAACAAATTAAAAATATTGACTTCCTAATCTAACAAATTAAATGCCTAATCCTAACCAATCAAATATATTGTATTCCTAATCTAAACCAAATTTGTCCCCCAATCAAATATATATTTTCCTTTTGTGATACTAATTAGATATTACAAATCCCTATCCATGCAAACCCTAATTGACAACTATAAAACCACACACTATATCAACCCTAAGAGCGCTCATTCGGACATTATGGATTCACGGCAGAACCAAAAAAATAATAAAAAACCCTAAACACTCACTGCTCACGCATATCTTCTTCCTCCTCCCAACCCTTCATCTTTCTCACGTAACAGCCCTAAACAAACCATCAGGCTAAGCAAACCCTAGCCCCTTCATGTAACAGCCCTAAACATAAGCAACACTCATCCATCAGACCTCCACGCAGCCTTCACCTGATTAGTCACGCCCCAACCCTCAGCAGCGCCACTGCTTCAAACACACTACCACGCTCTCCTCCCACGCAACACCCCGCATCCAACAGCCCATCGCCACAACAAATCCTAACCCTCTACTCTCAGCGCATCCACTCATGTTTGCACACACATTAACCCTTTAAACAGCTACATTAATAGAACCCTATCAGCCCTCACTAGCCCTCACGTAGCAGCCATGCAAACTGCCATATAAACCCACTCACGTAAATCTTAATACATTCTCTCACTCTCTATAAGAAACAGCCACACACCTGCCTTCACTAGCCCTCACATCTGCGCACCTTCTACCCACAAACAGCCCTCACATCTGCACACCTTCTACCCACAAAAAGCCAGTCCGTCTGCACACCTTCTACCCATAAATAGCCAGTCAGTTCACGCATAAACCTCATACATACTGCCCAGTTCAGCTGCCTATTCAGTGACAAGAAACACACCCAAAAACAGCCACCGAAACTGTCCAAAATCTGCCTTAAAATAGTCCAAAACCGCAGCCCAAACCGAGACAAAAACCGAGCCAAAACAATCCCCGAATAAGCCCAAAACTGCACCCTTGAATCGCCGAAAATAGTGAACAAATACAACCAAAACAGTAACCAGAAATTGCAGTCCAAAACAGCAGGAAACGGAGCAAAAACAGCAAGCAAAACAGCAAAACGGCGGGTTAAGACGTTAAACAAGTGAACCGGAAAAGTTGCGGAGTGATAGCCCTTCCGACGGTTGTAAACGCGAGTCCGGAAGATGACTTAAAATGTTAGACCTGATGGTACCTTTCACATTTGTTTTTTTATTTGATTTTTATTGATTCTTTTAATTGTGTTTTAATTATTTATTGAATATTGTTTGCATGTGATATGTGTTGTGGCCATTGATTAAAACGGAAAATACGTCGTCTCTCATGGTATATAGGATGGAAACCCAGACGTAAATTTCGTAGCCGATTCCGAATGGACGGTAGTGCGGTCTGTACTTGGGATACAACTCCACGTACCACTTGAGTAAACTGCGTATATTTCGCTTTATGTTATTTTGATTATTCTCACTTTATTATTCCGTCTTTTAATTTCCGCATGTTATTTATTTATGTTATGATGCGATCGAGCGCATGGGCTTAGTAAGTGGAATGAAAGATCCCCTATGGGGAAGGGTTAAAGCCCTTACCACGATGTTTTGCCGCGCCGGTTGATGTGTGTTCGGTTGAATGCAAGACACATTCAATCGGACATATTAAGTTTGATATGATTGTCTTTATTTTTGTATGTATGATGCGATCGACCGCATGTGCTTAGTGAGTTAGTCCAAAGGTCCTCTATTTGAGAGACGAAGAGCCTAAAAGGCCACCTTTGTGACACTACTTCGCCGCGCCGGACGAAATGTGTTTGGGTTGAATGTACGTTCAATCAGGCATACGAAGTCCTACACTTTTATTGTCTTTATTTCATGTATTGTGATGTGACGCGCATGGACTTAGTATGTTGGTCTAAAGGTCCTCTCTATGAGAGACAAAGAGCCCCAAAAGGCCACCTTTACGGCAGTACTTCGCCGCGCCCCTTTATTTTGTTGTTTAGTATGACGTCTTCTTACATGACCATACATCATATCATATTGCGCATGAGCTTAGTATGTTGGTCTAAAGGTCCTCTCTTTGAGAGACAAAGAGCCTAAAAGGCCACCTTTACGACAGTACTTTGTCGCGCCTCTTTTATTTAGTCATTCGCTTCATAACGTCTTTTTGAAAATTCATGCATCATATTGCATTGCGCATGGGCTTATCAAGTGAGATTAAGGGTCCTCCACTTAGAGCGGTGAAAATGCTTGAAAGCTACCTTTGCTACAATGATTTACCGCGCCCCTTAATCTGTTGTTATGTACGAGAACTCATATATTCATCTGTTCATGTATGTGTCATGTCGTTTACTGCATTTTGGAGGTCACTACTATAACCCCATTCGAACGCGTTCCGAAATGTCGCACGAACGCATGTTTTCTGTCTGGTCCCGTTCGAACGCGTTATCAAACGCTATACGGACGCGAACCTTCTGTCTACCGTTCGAACGCGTTTACGAACGCTACACGAACGCGAATACACTGAATTGAGTCATTTTCATCACATATGCGTCTGTGTCTATATCTATCTTCTTTTGCACCACGTCATAGCATGCTCACTTTAATGCCTAATTGCATCCCTAAGCGTCTTTTTGCATTACGTACTTAGTTGACCCCTTTATTTGTGCATGGACATGTAATGGCTATTTGTTTATGATATGTCTATGAAATCAAATGTTCGCCATTATTTGATTCGCCTTTATGTGTGCTTGTGTGGTTAGTGTGTGCTTGTGTTTCCATGAATACAATATGTCAAGGAAGTTGTATGTTCGTTGCTACTTTGATGTACTTTCAAGCATGTAATCTTAGATGTGAAATATATGCAAATTTAGGTGTAAGTTTTATTTTTACGCATGTGGATTTAGAAGCATGATACTCTTGGAAATAAGTGTTACTTAAGCTTGATTAAATTATTACACAAATCCTTTCATTACAAGTGACATAAGTAAGGGACCATTCCGAACCCAACGGTTTGAGGTCTTCCCTTGCGAGGGGTGAGTGTGGCCTTAAATCTCATTTTCCCTGTTCACACCGGGTGGCGACTCCATTATTCTCCGGTTTAGTCCCACGTGGCTACTCCGTACTCCCGACTGGGCCGCGAGCCCGGGACAGCATGCGTCGCCCAGGTCCTGTGTTCCCACACGAGTTAAAGACTTTCAAATAAGTATCGATGCTGAAAATTTGCTGATTCAAGGCCTCAAGTTTGGCTTCAATAAATCTCTTTTTTGATTCCGCATCCTTGCGATGTTTAGACTGGTTATCAGTAACTTCTTGAATTTGCATCTGCAACATATTTACCTTCATTTTCTCCATCCATTCTGTTGTTGAACTCCCTACCGACCGGTGATTTCCACCTCTGCCATCGTCTTACTACGCGAGCTGCTTTTCGTTGAATCTCCCCACAGACGGCGCCAACTGTTGACGACTGATTTTGGTCTCAGGGCAATATTGGAATATTACTCCCGAGACAATCCTCCATCAATAGTGAATTTGTTCGGTTATGGGGGAACCAAAAACAAACTTAGCAAAAGACAGATAAATACGCCAATCAACAAGGAGATTTAACGTGGTTCGGCGGATCAGATCCAACCTACATCCACGGGCACAAAACAGACGATGTTTTATTACCGAAATATGCTTATCTGCTCTTTTGTGTTTACAAGTCTGATGGTAATGATCTTGATATTGATTCTCCTCTTGATCTCTCCTCAACTCTACCTTGCTCTCCCTAATCTATGTGTTTACAAGTCTGATGGTAATGATCTTGATATTGATTCTGATGTTGATTCTCCTCTTGATCTCTCCTCAACTCTACATTGCTCTCCCTAATCTCTGTGTTTACAAGTCTGATGGTAATTATCTTGATATTGATTCTGATGTTGATTCTCTTCTTGATCTCTCCTCAACTCTACCTTGCTCTCCCTAATCTCAATGATCTCCACTCTTCTATTTATAATAGTGTATAAATCAGATTCTTTCTCCTACAAGAATTTCCTAGTTGAAACAATTTCATTTTCCCATAAGGATTCCTAGTCAAAAACTACATTCACTTCCTTTATTCTACTAGGACACTGACTTATCAGTTTACCCCATGAAAGTAGGACAACTTGTCATCTTATCCGTAAGAATATGGTATCTTATCTTCTGGAGCACGTCTCGTCATATGCTCGGTCTTCATGAGGTCGGTCATAATGGTCCTTTGAATCGAGAATGGTGCTACCGATCTGATAATGCTCGGTCATCCGAACCAAAGTGGTCGGTCACCTATCATCAAGTGCTCGGTCTCTACCTGTTGTCTTCATAACACTCATGTGGTCGGGTCGGGTCGGCATTTAATGATTTCGACCGAGAAGGGAATTACCCTTTTTACCCTTGTCGTACTCCTTAAATAACATAGGACCTGAAAACACCATCAACACATTTCATATAGCTGCTTAAATAATTGAATGAATGATTGATCTGAATGCACAAATATGCAGTGCCAAATAGCATACAAGGGCTTCTCTAACAAAGCTTCAAATATGATTTGGGTGGAATCTGACATAAGATAGGTCTACAATTTTATCATATCATCTGCGTCATTTTGAAAACAAAAATAATCACTGTAGCTACAGTGAAAATAATGTATTTATTTTCTGAATTTTTGTTTGTAAAAGTAACTTCTCTTTTGACAATTTAGCTTGGTACTGTATTGAGCAGCGCAATGTGCTATTTGCTTCTTCTTTTTTTTACTGTGTAATTTTTGCAGTGGTGCATGGATTTTAGGGTTTTAAAAATTAATACTAGAGAATATTTTTTAGAGTAAATTTTAGAAAAATGGTATGAGATGAGTGTTTCAAATGATGTAATTTTTCACAAAATCTTATTTTTATCATTGGGTTGCTCTCAATCATAAGATTAAGGTATCGTCCGGTATATAATTTAATAAATTTATAAATTAACGTTTAAACGCTATATCAAACATATAATTAACATTAAATATTATAATTTTTATTCCACATCTTATAAATTAACGTATACTATAGTATAATATTCTTTCCCAAACTCAATGCACCTCTACACCAAACTTCATAAAAAAAAAAAAATGCAATTTTGCAAATAGTGTAGGCATACTGCCCCCGCCGTAAATGTTAGCTTGATAAATTTCATACTTATATAGCCGTCAAATTGTAACCAATTGGCTGGGACTCCATTTTTTACTCAAAAATTATATCTCCGCCTTTATTTTTTGAAATCTAATACCTTATTTAGATGAAATATACCATAATTTAATAATGTATGATATGACATGGTATTATTTGATATTGTACTATAATTATCGTTATCATGTTTGAGAAAAATAGTATAGTATGATATGATTAAATAATATATTTTTGTTTGATTCGATGGTATGATATGGTTTTAAAAATGATAAAATAACTAAAATGCCTTCAAACACATAAATTTATATTAAATCATATTAAATCTTTTTTTTTTCTGAAATTAGATTCAATTAAAGAGATAAAAAATTCTTATTAAAATATCACCAAACGAATATCAAATTATTACCCAATAATATAAAATCAATAAATTATAATAAAAATTAATATAAAAATAGATAACAAATATGAAAAATCACATTGTTAATAAAAAAAAATATTTGAAAAAAATAATCCATAATATATAATAATTTCATTCGAATTTAGTCAAATTTACCAAGTCAGAACAAGCTTCACTTGCACAAAAAAAAAAATGACCCCCAACAAAAATAACACCGAAAAAAGAAACAATTTTATATCACTTCAACTTCTTATTAAAACCCATGGCATTGACAAAAAAAAAAATGGTATAAACGATTATTGTAAGCACAAACAAAAAATTTATATAAACATGAAAAAATATATTATAAAAGTAAAATAGTAATTAAATCTTACTCAATGAAAGAGCCAACTCTATCAAGAAGTGAATTTAACTATTTTTATTTATTAATATAATATATTTAATATGGTAGAATTGATATTTTAAGATTTTATTAAAGATATTTTAGGAATATAAAATTATAAAATCATGGTAAATAATCAAATCCATGTTTAAAAAATTCTATAAAATTCATGATTTTCAAATCATGAGATTATAATGAGAAAATATATCATAAACATTGAAATCAAAACAAACAATAATTTAAACTATATTATATTATATAAAACTATAACAAATCATGAAACAAATAAGATGTAAATATAGAAAAAGAAATTTTGTGTGCTAGAAAAAAAGTGATTTAACATTCAGGAACATTAGCTATCAAATAAAAATTAAGAGCATTGAAACAAAAAATCCTGAAAATATAATATATTATCTGAGAGAGAATAATTCCTGTAGAAATGCCACATGTCAAATGTAACATTGAATATGAAATCTGATACACATAAGCTTTTTGCCAGCATTGAGTCTGGTATGGCCAAAAAAAAAAAACAACACATTATTGAGAAATTCAAGCTCAAATTCTATAACTTGGTCGTCTAATTCTATGAAGACTCTTCCTTACAAGACACAAACTCTCACTCTCTCCGAGGAAACGTGTTGCTAACATTCTGTTCAGTTCACCCACTGCCACTGGTTTTTCTTCTTCTTCCTTTTTTTTTTTTTTTTTTTTTTTTTTAAATTTATAATTTGTATCTAACTATTGTAACCAAAGGTTTTTTGTAATTCGACACAGATTTTTAGCTTCGCTTGCATCAAAGTAACGCTCACGAAAACACTTCGGCTGCTTTCAATGTGGGGTCCATTCTTGCCCTGAGTCTTGACAATGTCATTCTTGGTTTCACCAAAAAATCTTCACCTTCACCTTCACCTACAACCAACTCTCAGTATTGATTTGGTCTAAAAGACCATTCCCTTTTTTTTTTCTTTTGCTTTCACATTGTCAATCTCTTGTAAAGTTTGTATCTTTTATGGCTTTGAAGGCTAACCCCATGTGGGGTTGTGCTAAAACCCCACATTTTGATATGGGTTTGCCAGATTTGATGCCTAAGAGATGTGGGTTTGGTTTGGAACTGAGGGTTTTGAACAAATGGGAATGTTGTACTGTGGGAGTTTTGGCTCAGACTCATAGAGCTATCACTCCTGTTGAGGGTGAGAAGCCTCACACTCCTGATGTTGAGACTCCTGAGGCCACTGAGCGGTCTCAAGACTATCAGTCCACAGGTTTTCACAAGGATTTGCATCTTCTTCCTAGTGAGTTAATTTTATATTTTCCTGTTCCATATGTTTGATTTTGCATGTCTTGTATTTTGCCGATTGAGAATCATTAGCTTAAAACATGGTTCTTTTTCCAAAATGCATTTGAGCTATGTGTAGAGATGAAACTTAAAACACAATCATGACTGGTTGGTGGGCAATGTACATGGATTTTAGGTTTCTTAACTTGTTTTATTCTAGCTCTATGAAGGCCAAATTTACTTTATGTTGATTAATGATAATGTTAAATGATAATTTTTGTTATGCAGTGAACTGTGATTGAGTATCAGTATGTGATTTGTTGTAGAAGACAATTTTAACGAATGCAATATCCAAAAGCTCTTACAGGTCCCCATCCAAAGATTTCATTCTTGGTTGTTAGGTTGAACATGTTTATCTTTTTGATGATGGGGCATTTTCTTGAAGTTAACATAATGTTATTGATCTACTTCAATTTTGCTAACTTGTAATTTATGGACTTTACGTATTTGAGATGAATATGATGCTTCGTTTTGTTCCTTTTTTCTGATCTAGTGTATGCCACTGCTTCTTTCAATCGTTCCTTTTTCCTCTCCTTTTATGGCCCAACTTCTTAGCTCGAGTATTTTGACAAATTGCAGAACCCTTGTCGGCAATGGAACTTTCTTCTTCTCCTCATGGTGATACAAAAGTGCGAGTTGCGTATCAGGTATATCAATCCATCTTCTTCTTATTCTTTTTTAATCATTTTTGGACTAAATATCCTTTTTTGTTGTCTGTTCATCGGTTATATTGCAATTGTAGGGCTTACCTGGAGCATATAGTGAGGCTGCTGCAAGAAAAGCATATCCTAAGTGTGAGACTGTTCCATGTGATCAGTTTGAAGCAGCATTCAAGGTTCAGTTCTTTGACTTTTACTGTTATAAAATCAATTAAGATCATTTATTCTGCTGAATTCTGTTAAACAGGCAGTTGAACTTTGGTTAGTGGACAAAGCAGTTCTTCCCATTGAGAATTCTGTTGGTGGTAGCATCCACCGTAATTATGACCTGCTACTTTGGCATAGGCTCCACATAGTAGGGGAAGTACAGTTAGTAATTAACCATTGCCTTTTAGGGTTGCCTGGTGTACCGAAGGAGGAGCTGAAACGTGTCTTGAGTCATCCACAGGTTTGTCTTATCTTGCACATTATTATCTTGACTTATTCGCACAAGATGACACTTGGGAGTGTGCTATATGTGGCTCTTCCAATACTCAAGATGTCAGTAATTGTCAATTTGTGGCAAAAAAGCAGCCAAATACATATAGAGCGAAAACTTCAGTTCTCGATAAGGAATTTGTCCATGTTATCTTTTTTTAGTCACGATTACCCTGTAATAAATGGTTATCAAAAGGCTACTTTTATGGATTGCTTTCACTCCCTGACCATTCAATCCCCAGTTCATTAAAATTTGAATTTGGTTATCTGTGTTGTGTAAATTGCGTGTCTATTAATATGGAAGATTCAGATCTTATGGTTTCTGGTCATCTAACCAAAATTCACATTTGCAGGCACTTGCTCAATGTGAGAAGACACTAAGTAATTTAGGTATTGTCAGAGTTAATGCTGATGATACAGCTGGTGCTGCTCAGGTATTGTATGGAGAAGCCTTTGTATCTGTTTGTTGCTTTCATCTTAGTTATACTCGGGGCTGTTTATATTCTGATAATTAAGCCCTTGAAACAGCTGGTAGCTTCAATGGGCGAAAGGAATACTGGAGCAGTCGGAAGTGCTCAAGCCGCTGAAATCTATGGGCTTGACATTCTTGCTGAAAAGATCCAGGTAAAGTTTTTCTTAAGTTTTCTATCCACGGTGATACCCTAAATTATTCCAAGTAGATGCATTCTTCAAGATGAATAAAACTTATTCGATATTGATACCATTCATTAGTAAAGCTGACTCACCCTGTCAAAAACAGGGCTATTAAATGATATTCTTCCATTTATGTTAACCATGCAATAGAAAAAGAAAGAATCTGCATGATCACATTTTGTTCCTTAAAAAATATCCTTACATGTCCTGCGTTATCGTAGAGTTTATTGTGAGAGTGGTCTGGTGTTTTCCTGCTATGCCTGTTGAAGTATGTTGATGTACAATATTTTTAGTTCTATGTATTGGAAAGCAAGCCTTGGGGTATGATGCATGCACGTTTCAAATACTAAACTTTTTTGTTATTGCTATTTCTGAAAAAAAAAAAAAAAAAAAAAAAAAAAAAAACATTTGAACTTATCTCGGTTCACCTTGCTCTGATCAGGATTATGATGATAATGTTACCCGTTTTCTGATACTTGCGAGAGAACCCATAATTGCAGGAATTGACAGGCCTTATAAGGTATTGTTCCTTGTTAGTCATATATACATTGTAACGTTAAAATTAATAATTGGTTTTGTTTTTCTCCAGACAAGCATTGTTTTCACACTAGAAGAAGGTCCTGGCATGCTGTTCAAGGCATTGGCAGTGTTTGCCTTGCGAGAAATTAATTTGACAAAGGTAACTTGATTGTAAAAAAGCATAATTATGATAGTTAATCATTGGAACCAAAGGGTTCTGATCATTATCCTTTTCCTTTGGAGTTCTTTTCAGATAGAGAGCCGCCCACAGGGAAAGCGTCCATTGAGGATTGTTGATGATTCTAATAAAGGGAGTGCGGGGTGAGTTATATAGTTTAATTAGTAGTAACAGTGGAATTGGCTATACTAGCATTTAATGATTCATGATAAGAGAGACATAAGATGGAATATTGATTCTGTAGTTTTTCTTCCAAGTTATGAACAAAACCATATAAGCTGTTGTGTAAATATCGTTTTGAACTGAAATTTCTAAAATTTGGGGGAGCAGAATCTGTTATGAGATTTCCATGTCTTGAGAAGTGATTGGTCTTTGGTAGCAGGCACTTTGACTACCTTTTCTACATCGACTTTGAAGCTTCTATGGCTGATCCTCGGGCACAGTTTGCTTTGGGACATTTGCAGGTGAGGCTCTTTTGTGCTTCATGACATTTGCAGTCTGTAGAAGACATGACATGATTAAGCATATGTGGTTGTACACATCCAAAAGCGCACACAATTGAAACCTAAACAATCCCTTTGCAGCATTTGGATTGTACGTGTATGCTAAACTGATATCCATTTTCAAAATCTTGGCAGGAATTTGCGCGATTTCTACGTGTCCTAGGTTGCTACCCCATGGACACATCTTTATAGACGGACACCCTCTCAACCGGCAATCGTGTACATACATCTTCCGATCCTGCTCAAACCAAGAAGAATTTAATGGGATACAGTAAAAGGTGGAAATTTTACATGGGGATCTCTCCTCATTTCATTACAGTAAAAGGTGGTAGTCAAGTTCTAAGTTCTTTTCTTCTCCCTAATGGAGGTGTTTTGAAATTAGAAAAAGGTAAATTGTAGCCAATTTCGGAAATCATGCAAATGAACCAGTCACATGTGCTCCAATGGGCTGCATGGAAACTGAATATTTAAAGAGAGAGAGAGAGAGAGGCAAAAAGTTATTCAAAACCTGAAACATTGTATTTGTCAATTGGATCAACTGGTTTTGAAATCTTCTGTAGTTGAAAGGTCGCAAGCTTACATTTTATGGTGCACAGTCAATTGTCCTCACAGCTGTGTGATGTATGTTGTCTATCAAAACTTGCCAACTAGAACCAACTGAAATAGTCTCTTTTAATAATAAATGAATGTTACTAGGTTCCTAGAAAACGTTAGGTTTTATCTTTCTTGAACACCAAGTCTTGGATTGCATGTAGGTTCTGTACCCAATAACCCTCTCTTGCTTATCAACTCGGAAACAGCCTGTGTTCATTCATATCCGAATGATCCACCCTTCAAAGACAAGCTAGCTAGAACTTAGAAGTTGAAAACCGAAGAACCACTCATTAGTAATGTGATAATCTACTTTCGTTGATTAAATGTCCTAGAAAGAGGCCAAATGTCCCTAGTAGGATTGGCTCAAATAGACTAGTAAATAATGTGGATGCACAATAGCTAATCGATAAAGCATCCTCAGTTTAAGCAATAGATCATAATTCAAGTCACACAGTCATAGCAACGACCATATTAACACAGGCATACTGGTAGCTTCCAATACTAGACACTGATTTATTCATACAAATACTAGTAGAACTTGCGCACTGGTTCGCGACATCATTATTCCTACTTCAGCTCCTTTAGAAAATCTTCGTTGTCGACTAAGACCTACATATCAACATAAAATAACCATAACATAAGCTGCACATATTAAACACAAACAATACAAATGCCCAAACTGAAGTCTAAGGTGTAACCATAACATAAGCTGCACATATTAAACACAAACAATACAAATGCCCAAACTGAAGTCTAAGGTGAGTTTATATTTTCTCTCTCAAGAATAATCCAAATTTCAACGCGTTTTCTCAAGTCTCAGGTAATGAATGACGCACTCTGCCCAAACTGAACCCAGGTGAGTATATATCTTTCTCTCCGAATATTAATAACAAACAAAATTTGCATGGATTACCTTAGTGCCGCTCAAGAGAGAGATTTTGAATTAATAGACACAGAAATTACCGTTTTCCAGCCATCTGGATCTAGGAAAGAGGTAATTTTGGTGTTGAGTCCAGGGATTGGTCCTGGTTGTCGAGTTATCTTCCCCCCAAGCTCTTGAGTAACCAGATTGACAACCTCAGCACTTTTGTATACGTCATCAGTACTAATAGCAACCTACAAAAGTTGCACAATCATGAAAAAGGGGTTCTCAAATGAAGAAAAGGTCACCGAGGCTTCCACTAGAAGGACTAATATACCTGCGCATATGCATTTCCCTTGGTATATTCAGTCACACCATAGTTATAAGTTAACTCCAGAACAATTGTCTGATCTTCCTCGGCATATCCAAGCATGGCCAGGGTGTACTGTGATATATATGACACCGCCAAAATGGAAAAAATAAAACTTCGCAAGCCTTTAACATAATCCAGAACTATTGTGGTTCTCCTCTAAATAATGAAATCTTCAAAGAGGAAAAAGTTCACCTTGTACTCAGGTTTATCAATAGTCCTCAACAGTTTCATCCCCAAAGCCTGCAGAGACCCAATAAACACAACAACATTTAACGCCAATAACCTTGGATTAAAAACAGATTTGATAAAAACTAACGCTCAGGCCATTGGACAACCGCAATTAAGAAAACCAACCAATGTGCCTCTACAGTACAAGATGATCCTTAAAAGCTTTATTGGATGGCGATGAACCATTAATTCATAGTTAAAACACGCTCATTGCAGCGGGCCAGAAATAGGAATAATAGAACCAAATTCAATTATACATACAGAATCCCAGCAGAAGATAAACCTATTATATCATATTACCTTTTCATAGAACTTGATGGAGCGATCCAGATCACCAACTCGAAGCATTACTTGACAGAGTGGTTCAGGAGTTGGACCTCTCTGGATGAGTTCAAAAATATAGCCATCAGGATCCTTCACAAAGGCAATGTGAGTCGTTCCACCTTTAACTGGACCAGGTTCTCTAGTAACATTGCCGCCCTTGGCACGGATGTTTTCAACCAGTTTGTAAACCTTAAAATTCCATGGTATAATAGTTAAATTTCAGTGTATAGACAAAATCCACTGCTCAAAATCTGTCAATATTTTACAACACCTCAAAATCTGTAAATATTTTACAACACTTACATCATCAGTTGCAATTGCAAAATGGCCAAAACCAGTTCCAATATCATATGAAGTAACACCGTAGTCTGTGAATCAATAACAAAGTAAATTAAAATCCATTCATAATCATTTCCCAAGTAAAATTCCAATTTAATTATCCAAAAGTAGTAACTCATACTAGACGAAGAAAAAGTAGGGAGCACCATACTGTATGTTAACTCCACAACAAAGTGAGACTCTTCAGGGCCAAATCCAAGAAAGGCATTTGCGTATTTCTCTTCTGGAAAATCTCTCTTTCTCAACAGCTTCATCCCAAAGCATTCGGTGTAAAACCTGACAACATAAATATAGAAGAATGTGAAAACATCCGAGTATCCCAAATTATCATTTATATCAGCGAAAGTTATGCTTTAAAAAGCATACTTGATGGTGCGCTCAAGATCACCAACACGATACACAGCATGAAGGAAGCGTCGCTTATCTTTCTTTGGCCATTCCAACAACTCAGCATTAGCAGCAGCAGGCGCAGCCTCAGCCATACTTATATGAAATTATCTGTATCCATTAACAACAATCAACATACAAATAATAAGGCAAATCAATCTGATCTAACAATCATGATATTAAGTTCACAAAACACATGGCAACACCCAAGCATTAACTTTCGATATAAAGCATTAAAAGATCCAATTTCAAACAGCAATTACAGATATGGTGACATAAGTCACATAACATACCGGTAACACAACTTCTAAAACAAAGAAAATGCGATTTTCAGATAAAAATAACTTTTTTATTCATAGATGCGAGTTTTATTATTAAAAAAAAGGCTTTTTTTTTCTATTACAAAAAAAGGCTCTTTGATCCGACGGAATAGAAACGAATCAATAATAACCACCAGCATAGTTCAGTAACGTAAGATTCAGTCATAGCAAAAATTAACATGAAACTAACCAAAAGAAGCACACAAACGACACTGATTTCAGTCGTATTGGAGGCGATCATAAAATAAACGAACCAAAATCAAACGAAGCATATAATTAAGATTAAGAGATTAAGAAGAGAGAACATACCGGAAAGATGCACGTGAAGTGACGAGTGTCAAAAATGATCTAGATATATCTGCCTGCTTATATATTATTATCTTTGTTTAAATATATTCTTTTAGAGTGACTGGCTGTTACTAAAGGATAAGAGTAGGAATTTAGATCAACGGTAGAGATTTGCTTGTGTTTTTGTGCGTTACGGTTTCCTTGGATTTATCTGTTTGAGCTTTTGGAAATTAAGATGATTAGGCCGGTTATGGTTGGCCTTGTAAAATTAATTCAAGGCTAAGCGACGATATATAATCACGTGGCATTATTATATTAAGACACGTCATTCCCCCTGATAATGTAGTTTTATATATTAATACATTATCTTACGATATGAGTGGCAATTTGGGTCATGATTCGTTTATTCGTTCGATTCGATTCGCTTTAAAGCGAATACAGGTTTGAAAAAATGGATTCGTTTAATAAATGGGTCAATTCGATTCGATTCGTTTATTAAACAAATCGAATACGAATTTAAGCTCATGGATTCGTTTATTCGTTTAGAATTCGTTTTATTATTTTTATTTACTATTTCTTGTTAATCTTCAATTAAGATTCGAGAAATTATAACTAATTATCATAAAAAAAATGTAATATTTTCGATATTTGGTGAAATATTTTTAGTAAATATATTAATTACATATTCCATATGTATATATTTATGAAGAATTAATGTAAATCAAGTGTGGTAAATTATTTTATTAAATAATATCATTGACTAAACGAATAAACGAATATTCGTATTCGATTCGTTTAATAAACAAATCGAATACGAATCCTGATATTAGGATTCGTTTAAGAAACGAATCGAATACGAATTCATCACATTTTGATTTGATTCGTTTAGGATTCGATACAAATTCGATTCGTTGATTCGTTTTGCTACCCCTACCTTACGACATTGGAAATTATTACACATATTGTCTTAAAGTGGACGGGCAATCATTTTTATGTTGGAAATTTTATCGTTAAATTATCTGATTTATATTTAAACGGAATTAGTATAATTTTCGACCGTTTCGGATTTTTTTAAATTCGACTGACAATAAAACCTTACTATTATATGAGTAGAGAGAAAAATGGCAACATTTGCTTGAATGTGGTCAGCAATCGGCATTGTATGCATTGTGTCCCTCTTTTATTGCCTTCAATATTTTCCTTATATACAACTTTTAAGAGGATGCATCAATTTTGGCCGAAAGGCACTCAAAATTATAGCAGTCGGTATAGAGTTTACGTTACTTTCCCATCTTTGATAAATTAAAGGGTTATTTACGTTTTACTACTAAAGTTGTGATAAAATAATAATTGAGTACTATGAATATTAATATATTACATTTTACTACTAAATTTATATAAAATTTAACATTTTACTACTTTTTCATCCAAACCGTTAGTTGACCGTTAGTTGACCGTCAGTTGACAATGACATCATGCTGACATCGTAAAGATAAAAGAGTCTTAACCCATTAATTATTATAAATTATAAATATTCTAAAAAAATTATGGGTGATTTTGTCATTACGAAAGGAAGAACAAAAATAAAAACTAAAAAATATATTGACAATACGATTACTCATTGTCTTTATTGTTCCATTCCACTGCCAATAATATAATTGAACAAAGAATTACTGATTCTTTTAGTACATCTATTTTATTGTTATACTTTAAAGTATTTTGTATATTATGAGAAAGTTAATTATTAAATTAATTTGGTAAATTAAATTATTTATTTTGTTGGGTTTTATGGACAGTTTAGAGACTAAAGTATTTTTATAAATGTGATTGTTGACTGCATCTATTTTATTGTTATATATAAGATTTAGATATGTTTTTAAAGGGTATAATTGTGATTTTTACTTTTATTTTATTTTGAGGATAAAACAATCTTTTTAAAGGTCAACTGACGGTCAACTAACAGTTTAGATGGAAAAGTAGTAAAATGTTAAATTTTATATAAGTTTAGTAGTAAAGTGTAATATGTTAATATGCATAGTACCCAATTGTTATTTTATCATAACTTTAGTAGTAAAATATAAATAACTCTAAATTAAATTTAGCAAGCTAACTGACAATAAATAACATTTGTCATTGCAATCTTTGGTCAAAGTTGGGATTGCAAAAAATTCAAATTTATATATGGATTGGTTCGTGATTTGGATCATTTCTGATCCTTTTTTTTATCTAGGAAATATAGATGTTGATTGTGTTTTTTAGGCACTATGATATTTAAGCATCACGGCATGGGTAAAAGGTAACTCCCTTCTTGATCGAGATCATTAATACCGACCCGACCACATGAGTTAGGGGCCGAGCACTTATGATCTGTAACTCGACCACATAAGATCGGATGACCGGACATTATAAGATCGACAACAACATTCTCAGCTCAAATGACCATTATGACCGACCTCATGAAGACCGAGCATATGGCGAGGCGTGCTCCGGAAGATGACACCTTATTCTTGCGGATAAGACGACAAGTTATCCTATTTTCATGGGGAAAACTGGTGAGTCAGAGTCCTAGTAGGATAAAGAAAGTAAAGGTAGTTTTGATTAGGAATCCTTATGGGAAAATGGAATAGTTTTGACTATGAATCCTTATGGGAAAAGTGAATAGTTTCAACTAGGAAATTCTTATAGGAGAAGGAATCTGATTTCTACACTATTATAAATAGAAGGGTAGAGTGTGCATAAATGGGGAAACAAGTTGAAAGCATTAAGAATGATCATCAGAATCATTACCATCAGACTTGTAAAAAACAAGAAGCAGAGCTGAGAAGCGTGTTTGAGTAATAAAAGCATCATCCTTTTTGTGCCCGTGGACGTAGGTCGGATCAAGATCCATCGAACCACGTTAAATCTCCTTGTCAATTTGGCGTATTTATCTGTCTTTTGTTAAGTTTGCTTTTGGTCCCCCATAACCAAACAAATTCACTATTGATGGAGGATTGTCTCGGGAGTAATATTCCCATATTGCCCCTGAGACCGAAATCAGCCGTCAATAGTTGCCGCCGTCTGTGGGGAATTCAACAAAAAATAGCTCGCGTAGTAAGACGATGGCAGAAGATGGGAATCACCGATCGTCAGGGATTTCACCAGATAGTTCGAGAAATCCAGGATAAAGGTATGTTGGCCGAGCCTAATTGGAGGAGGTTCCCGATTGAGGAGGGAAATAGTAGGGCATACTGTATCTACCATGACGTAAGGGGACATGCCACGAATGGGTGCAGAGACCTGCGGGAGCAGGTGGAAGACTTGGTGAAAGAATGTTATCTCAGTGTGTATATAGACCATTCGGCTTTTGAGGTCGACCAAGTTGATAACGGAAGTCATCCGGTCGGAGGCGTGGAATGCTGAGATGCAGAAAGGATGTATTAAGAAGAGCATTGCTTGTAGTGACCCTCGTAGAGTTGCAAGAAAGGCAACGGATCCTCAAAAAGGTGAGTAAAACCTCTTCTGACTTAGGTTGGCATTTGATTATGCTTGTTTGTTATGGCTCACACAATGGTTTTGATATTTGTTTTACGGCTCGGGTCTGCTCTTGTACCGCCGAGACCGATGTTTCTTTCCGGCTCGGGTCTGCTCTTGTACCGCCGAGACCGATGTTTCTTTCCGGCTCGGGTCTGCTCTTGTACCACCGAGACCGATGTTTTTCTTTCGGATCGGGTCTGCTCTTGTACCGCCGAGACCGATGTTTCCTTCCGGCTCGGGTCTGCTCTTGTACCGCCGAGACCGATGTTTCTTTCGGGCTCGGGTCTGTTTTCTTGTACCGCCGAGACCGATTTTCTTTCCGGCTCGGGTATGCTCTTGTATCGCGGAGACCGATGTTTCTTTCCAGCTCGGGTCTGCTCTTGTACCGCCGAGACCGATGTTTCCTTCCGGCTCGGGTCTGCTATTGTACCGCTGATACCGATGTTTCTTTCCGGCTCGGGTCTGCTCTTGTACCGCCGAGATCGATGTTTGTTTCGGCTCGGGGCTGGATTTCGTTCCGCCGAGGCCGCTTGATTATTCGGCTCAGGGCTGGATTTCGTTCCGTCGAGGCTTTATGGTTTATTCAGCTCGGGGTGGGGTTACGTCCCACGGAGTCGGTCTTTTGGATTGGGGACGTAACATTCCCCCAGTGCCAAGTGTTTTTCTCAGCTCGGGGTCGGGTTACGTCCCACCGAGTCTGTCTTTCAGCTCAGGGTCGGGTTACGTCCCACCGAGTAGGCTTATCTGGACTGGGGATGTAACACTCTCCTAGAGCCAATTCTTTCTTTCAGCTCGGGGTCGGGTTACGTCCCACCGAGTCGGCTTCTTTGGAATGGGGATGTAATATCCCCCAAAGCCAAGTCTTTCTTTTAGCTCGGGGTCGGGTTACGTCCCACCGAGTCAGCTTCTTTGGACTATGGATGTAATATTGCCCCAGAGCCAAGTCTTTATTCAGCTCGGGGTCGGGTTACGTCCCAACCGAGTCGGCTTCTTTGGACTGGGGATGTAATATTCCCCAAGAGCCAAGTCTTTCTCAACTCGGTGTCGGGTTACGTCCCACCGAGTCGGCTTCTTTGGACTGGGGATGTAACATTCCCCCAGAGCCAAGTCTTTCTTTTAGCTCGGGGTCTGGTTACGTCCCACCGAGTTGGCTTCTTTGGACTGGGGATGTAACATTCCCCCAGAGCCAAGTCTTTCTTTTAGCTCGGGGTCGGGTTACGTCCCACCGAGTCGGCTTCTTTGGACTGGGGATGTAACATTCCCCCAGAGCCAAGTCTTTCCTTTAGCTCGGGGTCGGGTTACGTCACACCGAGTCGGCTTCTTTGGACTGGGGATGTAATATTCCCCCAGAGCCAAGTCTTTCTCAGCTCGGGGTCGGGTTACGTCCCACCGAGTCGGCTTCTTTGGACTGGGGATGTAACATTCCCCCAGAGCCAAGTCTTTCTTTTAACTCGGGGTCGGGTTACGTCCCACCGAGTCGGCTTCTTTGGGCTGGGGATGTAACATTCCCCCAGAGCTAAGTCTTTCTTTCAGCTCGGGGTCGGGTTACGTCCCACCGAGTCGGCTTCTTTGGACTGTGGATGTAACATTCCCCCAGAGCCAAGTCTTTCTTTCAGCTCGAGGTCGGGTTACGTCCCACCGAGTAGGCTTCTTTGGACTGGGGATGTAACATTCCCCCAGAGCCCAGTCTTTCTTTTAGCTCGGGGTCGGGTTACGTCCCACCGAGTCGGCTTCTTTGGACTGTGGATGTAATATTCCCCCAGAGCCAAATGTTCTTCTCAGCTCGGGGTCGGGTTACATCCCACCGAGTCTATCGTCATCAGCATAAGGGCAGAGCATTTTTTCCACAGGTAGATATCGGGATCCTCGTTAACTGAGCTCATGAAGATGGCATGAATGACCAGATTTGCAGCCAAGACATTTTTCTCTGAAGTTCCTGAAGTGACCACCGAGAACTAGGGGATAAATGTTGATGGCGTTTTTTAGGCACTATGATATTTAAGCAGCACGACAGGGGTAAAAGAGTAAATTCCCTCCTTGGTCAAAATCATTAAAAAAATATCATCATGACCGACCACATAAGTGAGGGTCGAGCACTTAATGGTAGGTGACCGACCACTTCGGTTCGGATGACCTGGCATTATCAGATCGGCGGAAGCATTCTCAGTTCAAATGGCCATCATGACCGACCTGGTCCTCATGAAGTCCGACTAGCTAGCGAGATATGCTCCAGAAGATGACACCCTATTCTTGCGGATAAGACAACAAGTTATCATATTTTCATGGGGAAAACTGGTGAGACAGAGTCCTAGTAGGATAAAGAAAGTAAAGGTAGTTTTGATTAGGAATCCTTATGGGAAAAGTGAATAGTTTTGACTAGGAATCCTTATGGGAAAAGAGAATAGTTTCAACTAGAAAATTCTTATAGGAGAAGAAATCTGATTTCTACACTATTATAAATAGAAGGGTAGAGTGTGCATAAATGGGACAAGTGGATGGACAAGTTGAGAGACAAAGGGAGAGCATTAAGAAACATCATCAAAATCATTACCATCAGACTTGTAAAAAACAAGAAGCAGAGCTGAGAAGCGTGTTTGAGTAATAAAAGTATCATCCTTTTTGTGCCCGTGGACGTAGGTCGGACCAAGATCCACCGAATCACGTTAAATCTCTTTGTCGATTGGCGTATTATTTGTCTTTTGCTAAGTTTGCTTTTGGTCCCCCATAACCAAACAAATTCACTATTGAGGGAGGATTGTCTCGGGAGTAATATTCTCATATTGCCCTGAGACCAAAATCAGCCGTCAACAATAGATTTATGATGAATTTTCATCATAATTCAAAAATATATACAAGATTCATAATCCCGAGTGATTGGCTTCTATAGGTGAAAGTTGTCATTTTATAGTACAAAACAACTAATAGGAGATCCCCAATAAACGTGGTTTGACGATAAAATGATTTAGGATGTGGTTGTCAGGTTTGAGTTCAAGTTTATAATAATATTTTTTGTAAGAATTTGAGACAGCTGTGAGTTTTACTTGTTTCGCTTAAGCTCGGAGTCAGGTGATTTGATAATGTGATTTTCAATGTTTCAAAAAAAAAAAAAACTAATAGGGTTCTACTGTTCTAGTAAAATTGTTACTTTAATATTAAAGATTAAAGAAATGAAGGGTCCTCTTGTATTAAAACGATAACTAACGGAGGGAAAAGTATAAAAATGAGTAATGTTAAGGTTAATTTTGTTACAAAATTTTAAAAAATAGCTAGGCGGGACCCTCTACATAGTTTCGCTTCAAAACTTTGTCCAGATTCAATGAATCTGCAAAACAACGCCTCGCCTATTGCCAGTATTTAATTCCAAAACCAAGAGTGTTTTATGGCTCTGGCATAACTTATTCCAAGTTCTAAATTTCTTTCCTCTTTCAGGTTCTTCTAATGCTGTTAAAGGTACAATTTCCATTTTCAAAAGATCAGTACACATGCCATATTGGTTTTTTTTGTTTGGATTAAAGTTTTAATTGTTTCAATTTAGCTCTTGATTTTACTCATTGTGAGTATTTTTAAAAAAAAAAAAAAAAACCTTTATGGCAACGCCGTCAACAAATTTGTTGATTAAAGAGTTAAATGTTAACATATGATATTGATTATTGTGTATTTTAAACATAATACATAGAATATTCAAATTTGTATACATATTGAGTCTTTATAGCTAGTCGGCGTGCTGACTGTGGTCCCTCTCTCACTCTCTTTAACCTCAGCCTTGTTTATAATTTGAAAACGATGCATCCCTTTTGAGCCCCCAAAGGTCATAATTCATTTAATCTAATCGTCAAATTAGTTCAAATTGCCCACCCAACTACCATTGATCTAGAGAAATTTATATAGAAGAAACTAAATATATCTAATTATTCATGTGTTTATCAATAATTTTATATATTTATTATTATTATTATTAAATTTTAGTAATTTGACAACGTCAGTCTCACATAATTCTATTTCCTGTTGACGAACATGATGTACTCCATCATCCTCGTGTGTTGGCCCAATTGATTTTTGTTTTTGATTCTTAATATTCGAAGCATCTCTCTTGCCTAGACCGGTTCGGTTCGGTTCGGTTCGGTTCTGATTCGGTTCATGTTCCGAACCAAAACCGAACCGTCCGATTCCGGTTCCAACTCAACCGAACCGTCCGATTCCGGTTCCACACTAAAGTGGAACCGGAACCGAACCGTTCGGTTTCGGTTCCAACCGTTTTTTTTTTGTTTTATTGAAAATAAAAAATTGAGATTGATAAATCAATATAATTAAAATATGAATTTTAATTTATTACATTACATAATTATATTAAATTACAAATAAAATTCTTATCGAAAAAATAAAAAATATATATTATATAAATTTAAACCGGTTCGGTTCCGAACCGACACTTAGCCAGATCTTACTCTTGCCTTGTTTTTTTTTTAAATTTGTTTTTAAAGTGTTACAAATTGATTTATATGGCCAGAATTTAATTAAATGGTCACCATATTGAAAATTTTGACAACCACATATTCATCCGAAAGAGAGAACAAAATCATTATAAGCATATTCTCTTATTGTATGTGGTTTGGAGGTGTAGGGTTCATGATTTGATATTGAGGTTATATTTTTTTAAGAATCCGGAATATCCGGAAGTTTTATCTTTTATGTTTAAATCCGAAAGTGCTAGTTCAACGGTGGAGTTTCCAATTATTCAAAAAAATATTTCGATTTGATATTATGATTTAAAAGATGATAAAATTGTATTTTATCAAAATATAATTTTTTTTGTTAATTGAGTTTTGTAAAATTTAATTTTTTTATCATTTCTCCATCATCAAAATATTAAAAAACACATCATAATTATTTTTTAACATAAATCAAAATTTAATAATATCATTTATAAATTATTATTTATTTATCATATTTTTCTAATCTAAACTTCAAACATGAGTAAAAAGCCTCACAAATCAAATAATTTGGTTTTTGAATCACAAAATTATAGGGTCCATAATATAAATGGACGTCGATGATCGCTCAGTCAACGTATGTATATTTCACATAATGGGCCCACAACACGATAGGCATCTCTCTCGACTAATGGGGTATCATCAACAAATTAGAAAATAATATGTATAATTTAATATCTATTTTTTAATTATTTTTTAACTTTTTAACATGCGTGTCAATAGATAATTAACTTGTTATATAGATGACGTGGTATCTTTGTTGCAACGGAGATTTTCTCATTCACTTCGGACCTGACGAAAGCAATGAGGCACTAAATTGTACCCCAACCAATAAAGGAGCGCCACGTAAGAAAACTCAACCTGCAGCCTCCCGTTTAGAATCACGTCCAGGTTCAATGAACCTGGAAACTCGCATCCCCTCGCCTCGTCCACTACACCCATTTATTTATTAACTCCTCTATTTCTCCCAGCAAACATAAACAGAAACACAAAATTCAATAATCATGGCTTTGGCTGTAACTTCTTCTAATTCAATTTCGAGCTCCGGTTTTGCTCTTCCAAGTTCTTCAAATGACATCAAAGGTGCAATTTTGTTTTTGTTATTGCGGTCTGAATTTTAGAAAACTCAAAAAGCAGTAAAAAAAATTTGAGCTTATGATTTGTTTTGGTTGTGATTTCAGTTTCACAAATTGGTTCGTTCCGGTTACTGGACCGGACACACGTGGCCCCCACGAGCCTCTCTCAACGACGTTGTTTAGTAAAACCGGTGAATGCAGAGCCAAAACGAAATGATTCCAGGGTGCCTCTGGCAGCAACTCTCGCAGCTCCAGGTAATTTAGTTTTTTAAAGAATAAATATTTTTTCTGAGTAAATGAATTGTTGTTGACGTAATTGATGGTTGATTTTGCAGAAGTGGCTGAGAAAGTAGAAAGAAGGGAAGATTTTGAGCAATTGGCAAAGGATCTTGAAAATGCTTCGCCTCTTGAAATCATGGATAAAGCTCTTGAAAAGTTTGGAAATGACATAGCGATTGCATTCAGGTAATTTTTTAGTCTCACTTCATTATTAGTTGCTAATTATATAACAATGGCAAAAAATTTCAATTTTTTTGCAGCTATGATATTTTTGTTAATTATTATTTATTAATGTATCGAACTGATAAATAACGAGGCTGTGGACTTGTATATAGTTATGTTATTTAACATCAAAGACTTGCAAATTAGTTGTCATGATTCCTGAGATATAAATTATTGAATAAAACCATTGTTTAAAAATACCTTTTGAGGCGCCCCCTCGCCGCCTCTGGGCGTCGGCGCGTAGAGGCGGCCGCTTCTTTCAGTCCCTTTCACATTTGCCACCTCTTCCCGTGTGAGGCGGCCGCCTCAGCCCGCCTTGCACCGATTCAGCTTGAGGCGGGCTGAGGCAGTCGCTTCACATACATCCTCCTTTTTTTTTGGTTTCACAGCTCATTATTTTAATGTCAAATTTTTATGTTGTTTAATTTTAACATGTGTAGAATTTTTAGGATTGAAAAATTAATTTGTCTCTATTAAAAGAAATCAAATTTTAGGTTTTTAGAAATAAAAGTTGTAAATTTTTTAAAATATTTAAATTATTTAAAATATCCTTATTTTATAATTTTTGTCTATTAAATCGAACAACTATATATATTGTTAAAGCTTAATTTAAAAATTTTATTTGAAAAAATATGCGGATTGGAGAGGCAAAATTATTAGTTATATAGGAACTCATAGTGAGATTTACATTTTTTCTTTTTATGTTAAAAGATTGAGAATATTTTAGAACTAAAATTTTTATGTGGAAATGATCTTTTTTCTATAAAGAACATTATTTTGAATTTTTGATGATTTTATTATGCTAATATTATGATTTTAATTTTTTTCCGATTTTTGGATCGAGGTGCCCTCCTCGCCGCCTCGAGGAGGTCCGCCTCGCGCCTCAATGGCCGGCCGCCTTGAGGCGCCGCCACGTATTCCTCGCCGCCTCGAGGAGGTCCGCCTCGCGCCTCAATGGCCGGCCGCCTTGAGGCGCCGCCACGTATTTTTAAACATGGAATAAAACAACAAAACAAGTTGGGAAGAATATGATTAATCCAATTTCACGTGGGTATGGTCATTTAATGACAAAATCATTGTACAAGCTTTAGTATTTTTATGATGTATTGCTTGGAGCCATTTAAACTTTGCTGTTCTTGTGCCGGCAGCACAAGCACTTGGTGATGATATTTTTAAATGATATTGACCTTGGTTTCAATTGGGGTGTGACAATCAATTTGTTGAATATGAAAACCATACATGTAGCCTTACTAGAGTAATTACTCCTAATTTTCTGATTAAAATACTTATATGAGCAAATATTTGCATGTTGCAGTGGTGCTGAAGATGTTGCTTTGATTGAGTATGCACATTTAACTGGTCGACCATTTAGGGTGTTTAGCCTGGATACTGGAAGGCTAAACCCAGAAACATATCGATTATTTGATGAAGTTGAGAAGCATTATGGCATACGAATTGAATACATGTTTCCTGATGCTGTTGAAGTTCAGGCATTAGTAAGGAGCAAGGGGCTCTTCTCTTTCTATGAGGATGGGCACCAGGAGTGCTGCCGCGTTAGGAAGGTGAGGCCCCTTAGAAGGGCACTCAAGGGTTTGCGTGCTTGGATCACTGGCCAAAGGAAAGACCAGTCTCCGGGTACTAGATCTGAAATCCCTGTAGTCCAGGTGGATCCAGTTTTTGAGGGGCTGGAAGGTGGGGTTGGCAGCCTGGTGAAGTGGAACCCAGTGGCTAATGTTAAAGGAAATGACATTTGGAACTTCCTCCGTACTATGGGCGTGCCTGTGAATTCACTGCACTTACAAGGGTATATCTCAATTGGGTGTGAGCCATGCACAAGGCCTGTCCTACCAGGACAACATGAAAGAGAAGGAAGGTGGTGGTGGGAGGATGCCAAGGCTAAGGAGTGTGGCCTCCATAAGGGAAATATAAAACAGGGAGATGCAGCAGTCAATGGTAATGGGGCTGCCAATGCAAGTGAAGCTCCTTCAGTTGCTGACATTTTCAATTCTCAGAACTTAGTGACTTTAAGCAGAACAGGAATTGAGAATTTGGCTAGACTAGATAACCGACAAGAGCCATGGCTTGTTGTGCTGTATGCCCCATGGTGCCAATTCTGCCAGGTAATTGATGTTTAACGCAATTTAAATAACAATGTGAGTTAGGGTTTAAGTCTTTTAACTGTTTTTGTGTGAATTGAACAGGCAATGGAAGAATCATATGTTGAGTTGGCTGACAAGTTAGCTGGCAGTGGTGTGAAGGTGGGCAAGTACAGAGCAGACGGTGACCAGAAGGAGTATGCAAAGCAAGAATTGCAGCTGGGAAGCTTCCCAACAATTCTATTCTTCCCCAAACACTCTTCTAAGCCGATAAAGTACCCCTCAGAAAAGAGGGACGTCGATTCATTGATGGCTTTCGTGAATGCCCTCCGGTGATGGAGTAATTAATTAGATTTAGTCGTATTGCAACGGACCTTGGGCGTTATTGTATATTTTTGGGATAGGGTCTTTACGTAATTGTTTTCAATAGTAAGGTAACTGCTGTTGATGAAGAGTACACTTAACTGTGTCCTTGTGTAAAATAATTTTCTAAAGATTATTGCTTATTGTCTTGACTGGTGTGTGCTTCAGAGGGTGACACTGACATGCATTGTAATTGCTTTTAAAAAACCCACCTGCATGCTCTTCTTAAGTTTAATATCATTCAGTACAGCTGATGACACTACCATAACGTGGCTACTGGTATAAAGAAAGCTGATGCGTATTGCTTCACTGATGGATTGAATATGAACTTGCATGGAAATCGAATTGTCAAGTTGCTATGGAAGAAGCATTATAATCAACAACAAAACAAGCTTCAGTTTTGGACACTCAATAACCATGATGGTGATCAGAGTACAATAGCTATATGCATTAAAAATGCTTATTGTACAATGAGGGAATAACACTCGGTTACTCAGAGATTTGCCCTAGAAATGAGCTATCTCAGCTGTGGTCCAAGGGCCCAAACCTTTCAACAAAAGCTTAGCATTAGTACTCAATCAGGTGACTTGGTGATATATAATTCAGAATCTCATTTTGAGGTTATGAATTCGAATTCATGGAGTGTTTCTTATTAGAGTCTGGGACAATCGGAGATTTTACCTGTTCCATTTAAGTCTGAAATGAGTGATTTGACAATGAGATTTCTAACGATTCAAAAAAAAATTCTCTAACAAAATAAAAAAAATATATAAATATATAAATATATATATATATATATATTATATATATATATATATATATATATATATAATATATTTGTATCATTTTTATTTGTTTTTAGTATTTAAATTGTTAATTTATCAATGAAACTTGTGATTTATTTATAAATTATTTTTGTATATAGTGTAAATATATTTTATATCTGTATATTTTTTAATTTTTTAATTTTTTTTTAAAATTCGAGCCCAAAAAAAGCCCGAGCCCGTCCCGAGTCGGGCCGGGCCGAGCTTTTCCCGGACCTGGGTTTTTTTTTGGTTGACAAGCCCGACCCGTTGCCACCCTTAATCTTTCTTTACTAAACAGTAAACAATCAAACAAAGTACTTGTGGCTTTACACAACCCAATAAAATTTAAAGAAACTCTAATTAATTTATATTTGACAGATCAAATATAAAAAAATAAATTTAGCAAATTTATTTCACACCTACATTATCAGCTCTTTATTTATTTATTTATTGATCCGTATGTTTTTGGCTGTATAGCCTGTATAATACGGTTGAGCTACCTGCAAAGCTGCAACCCATTAGTTGTTGAACAGCAATATTATAATCTTTTTGCACCTACCTTTAATGATCTTCAATTGATTATAAAATGAGAAATTTAATTCAAACATTAATCAACTCAGTTCCCTTTTTCCTTTTGCTTGCCATAACCCTTTTCAAACCATTATCATCATCATCATCATTACTACACTTTCACTAATAAAAAAGAATGAAAAGAAGAAACCAAACTGTCACTATTTTGAGGATTCCATGCCTCTAAAGCTCTGCTTATATAACCAAACCAGCTGAAAAATCAAAAATTTTAATGGGTTATTACTCTTACAATTCACAAGAATAGATACAGAACATATACCATGACCGTGACCCCCACATGTGATGCAAGTGTTTTTTGTATGTTGCCCGTGATTTTCTGCTGCTTATGGTACCGGAGCTGTTGTATTTTTGTTTGATTGTAGGCTCTACAGCAGCTTTGCTTTTGTCCCGAATCTACTTTTGGCTGGCAGTGTCGCATTTCATTACTGTTCTCCTTTTAATAATGGTAGATTAATTTTCGTCATTTGGGTTCCAATGGGCCTAGTTTCTCATTCAACCAAACAGATTACATCTGTCAATTAGACATAGAAAGACCAACAATTAAAGATCAATTACTTGTTGTGTTGTTGGGTAAGCAAATTGATGTGATCCAGAATGAGCTCTGTTTGTTGGGCCAAGTTAACTTGAAGTTGTGGCTGATTGCATGGCTTGGTCAAATTGGTGTATTTGGGCCATTTTGGTGGATTTGGAAGATTCACTGGGTTCCGGAGTTTGGTCCATGCATGAGACATTATGTGAAGACTTTATTATGTCTAAAGAAATATTGGAATGGGTCTAGGACGTGCATGGGCTGCCTTGATTGATTTTGGGCTTTATTTCCGAATGGTGCATTAATAGTGGCGGGATTTACGCAGTCTTCGTATTTTGGACGTAACTTTCTCGTCCGATGTCTGATTTTGGTGATTCAAGTTGCATTGAAAAGAGAACTTGTAGCTCTACAACTTTGAAGTTTTCATCAAAGTCCAGTTCAGATTCCTTCATGGTCTAAATTAGGACGCAATGTATCCCTATAAGTTTTATATTTTATATTTTTTTTTAAGTTATGTGTTGTTTAAGTGTTGGGCTGAACATTAATTAAATTAAAAAGCCCATGGACGAAATTTTCAAGTATTTTATTAGGGTTTTATTAAATTTGGGTAGAATTAGGGTTAGCCACCTATTTAAAGGGGCATTATTCATTGTAATGGATAATTAACCAATAATATATCTTTTTTTACAAAACAAATTGACTTGTGTCATCTTGAGGGAGTGGATTCTTCCTTGGTTTTACGGAACAAAAGCTTATCAACGTGTGGCAAGCGTTGTGGCGCTGTATCGCTGTTCAGGATTCTCCAAAGAAATAAAGAAAGGTTTTTAAGGGCAATGTTCCTTAAGGGTTGGACTTGATCTTGGAAGGATTTTGTTCTTACAAAATCAAGATTCGCGGTTCTTGGGGCATAGAACACGTGGAGAGGTTTGCTTGGCTTTGTTCCAGGAAGATTTTTTCTATCATTTGGTATCAGGAGCTCAGGGTTCCAAGGTCAAGATTTTCTCTATCTTTATCGTTTTATGAAGTTTTAATATTCCTTTTTTTTTCTCCTGTTTTTGTTTTTTTTTGTCTCTTCTCTTCTCATCTCAATTTTTTTTTCTTAGTTCCTTTGTGTTTTTCATGTTTATGACCGATTCTTGGATGTTATTATAATGCTCTTTCATGGTAATAGCATATAGGATTCAGTTCTTAGAGTTTTTGAGTCAATTAAAGTCGAATTTATCTGTAATTTTCGGATCAGTTCGGTCAGAATTTTTCAGTCGCGCACTGATTTTCAAACTGCTGTAACTTCTGATCTAGAAAGAGTTACGGGACCCATAATATATCGATTTATAAGTACTCAAGGAGACGAATTCATTAGTCATTGGCCGTACTCAATCCGCTTAAGTTTCGAGTCTCAAAATCCCTTTCAAAGTTACGAATTCTGTCCAGTTTCAGTTCAGTTTGTTTTCTTATTTTACTTTGGTTTATTTTTTTATTTTTTTTTTAGTCAGTTTCTTTGTGTTTGTTTTCGTATTTTCTTGGTGATTCTTTGAGTCTTTCCTCATTATTGACGTCTTTTGAGTAAGGGTTGATTTATATAAATAATTTGATGGATAAAAGGGTATTTATCTTTCGCACGAGATGCTCTATCAATAGTAAAGTTTGTAGCATGATAATTAATAGAGGGAATCACACAAATTTAGCTAGCACTACCCTTGTGGAAAAATTGGGATTACCATTGATACCTCTTGATAGACCTTATAAATGGATGAGTGATTTCGGAGAGTTCGAGGTTGCTAAGCAGGTTGTGGTAAATTTTGCAATTGGGAAGTATGTTGACCAAATAGTTTGTGACGTGGTTCCTATGTATCGTACGCATGTTTTATTGGGTAAGCCTTGGTATAAATTCAATAAAGTAGTTTATGATATGGATAGGAATATCTACAAATTTAGGTGTGGTGAAAAGATTATCAAGCTTGCTCCTTTAACCCTACAAGAGTTTATGAGGACGAGTTGTACATACAGAGGAGTGAAGAGGAGTGGGCTAAAAAGAAAAGTGTGATTGCACTTGGAATGTTAGTAGGAGAGCTTCCAGAGTTGATAGAGGAAAATACATTGGCAAAATATGAAGTAAAGCAGGGTACGAGCGTAGCCTTGAGTAATGAAATGAAACATGTTGATGTTTCAATAAATAAGAGTAAGGTGGTTGATGGTGTTGATGATAGTGATGGTATTGATGTGAGCGATAACATTGGTGTTCATGATTTGGATGTTCATGATGCCAATGATGTGTTTGATGTTACTGTTAAGGGTGAATATCATATGGAGCAATCTGATGTTGGTTATGAGGACATGAGTTATGATGTGCAAAAAGTACATGTGGCCGAATATGTATGGTGTGATCAGATCGTTGATAAGAATGTTGATTGTTTGAGAAAGCGACATGGGCATGTTGAGTTTGTTTTAAATGAGATTTCAAATGTGAATCCATGTAGGAATCTCTTTGCTATTGCAAGTGGAGTTAAGAATGAGAGTAGCAATGGAGAGATTGAGAGTGGAAAAATATTGACAAAAAGTCATTCATTCGCTTTATTGACTTTTGCTCACCTTAACCATTTTTTTCCATGTGATTTTCTTTTATTCCAGGATTCTCGTCCTATTGATCTTGTCATTTTTATCTATGACCCGGGTTTGGATTCGAGGTCGAATCCTTTTCAAGAGAGGGAGAATGATGTGATCCAGAATGAGCTCTGTTTGTTGGGCCAAGTTAACTTGAAGTTGTGGCTGATTGCATGGCTTGGTCAAATTGGTGTATTTGGGCCATTTTGGTGGATTTGGAAGATTCCCTGGGTTCCGGAGTTTGGTCCATGCATGAGACATTATGTGAAGACTTTATTATGTCTAAAGAAATATTGGAATGGGTCTAGGACGTGCATGGGCTGCCTTGATTGATTTTGGGCTTTATTTCCGAATGGTGCATTAATAGTGGCGGGATTTACGCAGTCTTCGTATTTTGGACGTAACTTTCTCGTCCGATGTCTGATTTTGGTGATTCAAGTTGCATTGAAAAGAGAACTTGTAGCTCTACAACTTTGAAGTTTTCATCAAAGTCCAGTTCAGATTCCTTCATGGTCTAAATAGGACGCAATGTATCCCTATAAGTTTTATATTTTATATTTTTTTTTAAGTTATGTGTTGTTTAAGTGTTGGGCTGAACATTAATTAAATTAAAAAGCCCATGGACGAAATTTTCAAGTATTTTATTAGGGTTTTATTAAATTTGGGTAGAATTAGGGTTAGCCACCTATTTAAAGGGGCATTATTCATTATAATGGATAATTAACCAATAATATATCTTTTTTTACAAAACAAATTGACTTGTGTCATCTTGAGGGAGTGGATTCTTCCTTGGTTTTACGGAACAAAAGCTTATCAACGTGTGGCAAGCGTTGTGGCGCTGTATCGCTGTTCAGGATTCTCCAAAGAAATAAAGAAAGGTTTTTAAGGGCAATGTTCCTTAAGGGTTGGACTTGATCTTGGAAGGATTTTGTTCTTACAAAATCAAGATTCGCGGTTCTTGGGGCATAGAACACGTGGAGAGGTTTGCTTGGCTTTGTTCCAGGCAGATTTTTTCTATCACAAATGTTGAGTTTCAATTAGTTGGTCTGGAATGATGTTAAAGATTCGAGTTGCATGTAACGTCTCTCTGGAAACGCCAGCCTGGAATTCAAGAACTGTCTTTAAAAATCCAGAAGAAGCCATTTTTAACTCACCATATGGTCCTTAACTTTTACTAAAGTTACAATCCAATCTAGACCACACATCAGACTATGTAAAATGGTAAAACTCCAATATATAATAAATAATAAAACTTTTACAAGTCATCAACCAGTTCAATAGAGAATGAATTGTTTAATACAGCCAAAAAGAAAAGAAAAATAGAGAACGAATTGAAGTGTTCAAAGAAGTAATAAAGAAATGAAATTGCTAGAGCGCTTTTACCATTTTGTCGGCTCACTCACATCACAAGTCACAAGGTCAATTTTGTGATTGCCAGAGCAACTTAGCTTGTAAATTGAAAAACACAAATCTTTTGGGAAACAAGTTTCTTTTATGAATGTCCCTGTTTCTTCTTCATATTTTACATCTCCCAAGTCGGTAACCAAACACAAACCTAAGTCCCTCAAGTGTAAAACCCACCAAAATACTCAGGAATATTAGAGTAAACAATCCCAAAAGATAATGCAAGGTTATGGAGCTGGACCAGAAGCAGGGGATAGAGAAATAAAGCTCCATCTTGGCTTCAATGGAAAACTCTAAGCTGACCCTTTTCATCATCTTCTATTTTACAGTACTCTACGCAGGTAATATCACAAAAGCCCACTTGAAAGATAACATTTTTATTCAGTGAACTAGAAGAAAAATTCAATTTTTTGAGGTTTTTATTGCCACTCTTTCTCACACATTCGTTCACAAAATTTATGCAGCTAAAGCAGCTGACCAAGACAACGAACCTTTTGTTGGTGTGAACCTAGGCACTGATGTATCAAATTTACTCTCACCAACGGATTTGGTTTCATTCTTGCAAGTGCAGAAAATCACACACATAAGGCTTTATGATGCAGACCCAGACTTACTCAAAGCACTGGCTAAAACCAAGATCCGAGTCATTATCAGTGTACCCAACAACCAGCTTCTTGCTATTGGGTCCTCTAACACCACTGCAGCTTCTTGGATTGGTAAAAATGTTGTTGCTTATTACCCTGAAACAGTAATTACTGCAATTGCGGTAGGTGATGAGGTGTTGACAACTATACCCTTTTCAGCTCCAGTTTTACTTCCGGCTATTGAGTCACTTTATAGTGCTTTAGTGGCTGCAAATTTGCACACCCAGATCAAGATTTCAACACCTCATGCAGCATCTATTGTTCTCGATCCATTTCCACCTTCTCAGGCTTTTTTTAACCAAAGTTTGAGTTCAGTAATGCTGCCTTTGCTTCAGTTCTTGTCCAAAACTGGGGCACCACTAATGATGAATCTTTATCCTTATTATGTGTTCATGCAAAACAAAGGTGTTGTGCCTCTTGATAACTCGTTGTTTAAGCCATTGACCCCATCAAAAGAAATGGTTGATCCGAATACTTTGCTACATTACACAAATGTGCTTGATGCAATGATTGATGCTGCATATTATTCAATGAAGAACTTGAATATCACAGATGTTATGGTTCTTGTTACAGAAAGTGGGTGGCCTTCAAAGGGTGATTCAAAAGAGCCTTATGCTACCATTGACAATGCAGATACGTATAATTCGAATTTGATTAAGCATGTTTTAGACCGTAGTGGAACTCCTTATCACCCTGAAGTCACTTCAAGTGTGTATATTTACGAGTTGTTCAATGAGGACTTAAGGTCACCGCCTATATCAGAAGCCAATTGGGGGCTATTTCATGCAAATGCAACACCAGTTTATTTGCTTCATGTATCAGGAAGTGGGACATTTTTGGCTAACGATACAACAAACCAGACATATTGTATTGCAATGGACGGTGTTGATACAAAGACATTGCAGACAGCGCTGGATTGGGCATGTGGTCCTGGGAGAGCAAATTGTAGTGAGATTCAACCAGGGGAGCCTTGTTATCAGCCTAATAATGTGAAAAGCCATGCTTCTTATGCTTTTGATAGCTATTACCATAAGGAAGTGAAGGCTTCTGGGTCTTGTGACTTCAAGGGCGTGGCCATGATCACCACAACTGACCCAAGTAAGTACTACTTTATAGCCCACTATATATTGGTTTTAATTCTGAAAGGCATGATTTGCATTGGATTTTTAGTACAATTAAGGATATGATTGTAGTAGTTTTTCTATCTATAGTTTGTAGTTAGTGATTCAACTGCTAAGTTGAAATAGGGTAAAGTTTTTGAAATCTATAGTTTGTACAAATTGTATGCTTGGTGTGGCCAAACATGGAAGGGACTAAAGGGAAAGGTGAAGATTGCTGGGTTTATTAGTAACTTAACTTATTCTTCTTTACGACTAAGAAGTGTCTTAAGCTAGAAGTAGTCCACAAAAGTAAAGCAATGTAGATAGTGGCGCCTTCCAATCACAATCTTCAGGGGATTCTCAAGAGGCAAAGCTGACTCCAAAATAGAAATTATGTGTAATTCCTTCCTGACAGAGGCACATGGGTTTCTTTACTGATTGGAGGTTGAATGTTGGTCTTATAAAGACACTGTTTGGTTTAAGGAGGGGAGGTAGCAATCATTTCCATTTGAACACCGGCTATTGCATTTGTGAGCCCCATTGTGCCATGATAATGTTTTGAGATAATGGGAGGCCCAGGCTATGATTTTTCCTCAGAAATAACTTGTTTTCTTGCATGTATATTATTGCAACTTCACTGTTTTGCCTGTATGCACTGGAGAGTGGTGTTGATCCAAAATGAGGTCCAAGCTCTTTGTTATTTTGCTGCTGCTTAAACTGCCATGTTCATGTAAATCTCAATAATTATGCGTCTCATTGTGGGGTCTATTTGCAGGTCATGGAGGCTGTATATTTCCTGGAAGGTGAGAAATAATCCCCTCTCGACAACTGTGATTTTTAATCCTCTTGTTTATTTTTGGCATAAGATGGAATTTGCAAGCTAATGTATAACAACAATTTGACAAAGTTTCCATAAAAACTACATTTTCATCAAAAAAGAAACAAGGCTACTGTTATTAACAAAGTTATTTGTTTTGATTTTCAGTAAGAAGGTAAACAATAAGACTAAAGCAGTTGTAAACTCAACTGAAGTAAGTGAAGCAGCAGATAGGTTAAGATTCATCTCCTTCCGCGGCAAACAAATAAGTGCAAATGCTGTAGCTTTGTCTATTTTGTTATTCATTCCCTTTATGACTCCATGGTGGGGTGTAAAGTAATTTTTTTTTTCTTTTTCAAATGTATCATTATTTTGCTTTTGAATTCGTTAGTGATCTAGAGCTGGTGCAGGGAGTTGTTATTTAGTGGATACATTCATTGGAAGTGCAATGTGATAATTAGGATGAATCCTGATTGTAATTAACATTAGTTTTTGATGAGCAGATTATCTTTAATGTGGTATTTTCTACATTTTGGGACAATTGAACAATTCTCGCCAACATCGAGTAAAGGGAATACTAGTTAGTGCTTTTTGCAAGATTATTGTACTTTAAAGCTCCTTCTTTACTCACTTGGCATTGTTCCTTACATTTAATTAGAAATTTGATGCCTCCCAATTTACAAGCAACTCCAAGAAATACAGAGTTGTAATTGATGAGTGATCATTCAAAAAATTATGACAATGCGAAAACTATAGCTCTTGATTTTAGTTTTCCGACGATCTAAAATTCATAAAAATCGGAGTTCATATGAAAAAATTACGGCCCAAATACAACAAAAAGTTGTCATGAGTGATCATTCAAAAAATTTGTGCTATGTTATACAATCTTCAAAGTTCACATGAAGACATGTCGTCAAGGAGTTATTTATGCGGATGATATGCAGTCCGAAAACACCATGCCCAAACCAAACTTATTGGTCCTATGTTTCCCACGTGTACATCTAAGTGGGAGAAAATCTTTCGTGCAACAGTGATACCATGTCATTCATGCAACAAGTCAATCATCATTTGCCACGCGTGTTAAAAAGTCAAAAAACAACTAAAAAATCGGAAGAAAATTAAACATTTTATTTTTTAATTTATTGATAATAACATGTCATCCATGGTTGCACCAAAAATTTACTCAGTGGGCCATGAGTTCTAAGTAAATATCCACACAACAGCATTGGAATTCAAAAGCGGAAAACCGGTTCCAAGTTTCAAATGTTGTTCTCGCAAACAACTTCATTCCCACTACAACCCAATGCTATTACAAACCCTAGATCAAATTTTACGCCCAACATAATTACAAGCCCTAAAAATCAAATTTTTACTTATCTCAGAACAAGAAGACCAAAAATGTCTTCATGGGCATGCAAGAAATGCACGTTTATTAACTCTCCATCACAAAAATCAACTTGTCAAATTTGCCTAAACCCCACATCTTCTCCTTCGTCGAAGCCTTCATCTTCTTCAGTCCCCACGTGGTCATGCAAAGCCTGCACCTTTTTAAATCCTTACAACAACACAACCTGTGAACTTTGTACCACAAGGGCTCCTGTCTTTTGTTTATCAAGTTTTGAGGACTTGATTGATACTGCTCTTGATTCAGAACTTGATTCTTCTGTTGGTTCTGTTTTCTTTCCCTTACAGTTGAAGGCTTGTACTAATAAGAGAAAGATAAGAGGTCAAGATTATGATAGTAAAGGTTTTAGTGATTCTGAAGGGTTTCGTGGTAATAAGGCCTTGAGGAATATGGCGTCGGTAAAGGGTGAGTTTTGATTGTTGGTGTTAAATTTTGGTTTCTTTTGTTTGTGGATTTGTGTCGGTTTTATGCTTTCTTCTGATTATTTTGGATAATTTATGTTAAAATGTTCAATTTAACGAGGGATATTGTATTTGTTCTTTGCCGAAGTATTACATTTTTCTTAGCGTAGTAGTGTTGGCTTATTTTGTTATGATGTGCTTGGTACTTGGGTCTAATTGGTTTCCTTTTCAGAGAGATTGTAATGTTTTTTTTTTATAATTGTTCTCTGTATTATGAGTGAAATGAAATTCATCAAAAGGTGCTTTGTTTATAAGAATTTCACTAGTATAATAAATTGAAAATTTACTGTTTGTGTCACATTGGAGTTCCTGAAATTGTGTTCTTGAAGACTTTGTAGATTACAAAATTTGTGATCCTTTATGTATTGCCAATTCTATTTTCTTGAAAAACGATTTATCATCTCCAAGGAGGATAATGAAGGTACTTTATATTTGTTGCAGAGGATACTAAGTCAGGTCCAAGTGCAGACAAAAGTAATTCAGAGTCAGGGGCAGTTCCCAGTTCATTGAAAATTCTGAGTTATAATGTTTGGTTCAGAGAAGATTTGGAGATGCATCAGAGAATGGAAACAATCGGTGACCTCATTCAACTGCATTCGCCAGACATCATCTGTTTTCAGGTTACTGGAATTGTTTATCCTACATTTGTCAATGAACTTGACCTATTGCATGACATCTTACTTACAGACGTGTTGCTCTATAGGAGGTTATTCCCGATATATATGATATACTTCGCAAGTCCAGCTGGTGGAAGGGGTATCAATGCTCTGTTTCCAATGAAATGGCAGATAAAAAGGGATACTATTGCATGCAGGTAAGCTTTCGATCAACCTCTATTTTAATATGTTGGTGCTTGCTTGCGTACAAGGACATTTAAACTCAACATGTTCAATACTGAATAGTCTGATACATATCCATGAACTGTTTGAACTGCTGGAATGGACATGGGAATTTTGACATGATCTAGCATTCAGTACTTCCAATGAGAGGTGGTGTTGTTTCTTTTTTTGTTTTAATAAAACAAATAAAGTCTTTACTGACTTGGTAGTCATTTTGTCTTTTGCGTTGGTGAGATTTTTCTAATACTCATATCAGTTACTCACTGTATGGTATGCAGTTAAGCAAATTGCCGGTGAAATCCTTTGCCTGTGAACCCTTCAGAAACTCGATAATGGGGCGAGAACTTTGTGTTGCTGAGGTTGAAATTCAGGGGCAAAAGCCGTTGGTTGTTGCCACAAGCCATCTTGAGAGTCCCTGCCCAGGCCCTCCCACATGGGATCAGATGTTCAGCAAAGAACGTGTACAACAGGCAAAGGAGGCTATCAATCTTCTAAAGAAGAATCCAAATGTGATCTTTTGTGGTGATATGAACTGGGATGACAAGCTGGATGGTCAATTTCCTTTCCCTGATGGATGGGTTGATGCTTGGACAGAGTTAAGGCCAGGGGAAAATGGATGGACTTATGATACCAAGTCCAACAAGATGTTGTCAGGTAATCGTACACTGCAAAAGCGGCTGGACCGATTCATCTGCTATTTGCGTGACTTCAAGATTTGTAGAATTGACATGATTGGCATGGAGGCGATACCAGGTTTATCATATGTCAAGGAGAAGAAAGTGAGAAAAGAGATAAAGAAGTTGGAGCTCCCTGTTTTGCCTAGTGATCATTATGGCTTACTTTTAACGATCTGTAGCCTGTAATATTGGTCAAGGCAAAGTAAATGATTGCACTGATGATTGGTTAACTAATGGTTGTTTATTGGTCATCACTTGCATGCTTATGCAATATGCAGTTTTGTCTAGAAAAAAATTGAAATGATGAAACAGCATTTTGCAATGTATGATGTTTCATATTGGTGTGAAGCAATATGGATTACAGTCAATACAGTTTTGGATATTACAACAAATTTCCTATATGCAAGTATTTTCACTTAGGTGCCAAGGGCGTGATTTAATGGTGTAGAGTTCAGGATTTTAGATTGAGATCCTGGGTTCGAATACAGGGAGTGTGTTTTTTTTAAGAATTTGTGACAGTCGGGGGTTTTATCTGTTTCGTTTAAATCCGGAAGAAGTGGTTTGACGGTAGGATTTCCAACCATTCAAAAAAAAAGTATTTTCACTTCAAGGATCAAATTTTTTTTTCTTTTTCGAATTTTGCAGCATTTATAGTTCTAAAAAAATGTGAATGCATGACATTATGTAGAGTGATAAGCAGTAGCCATTGGAAGAACAAGAGAGATGAGCTGCCTCAATAAGTAATCTTAAGAATTCAGGCTTCGCTTTTGTTCTAAACCACTCGGATTATGAAGACGATGCAGGAGCTTCTAGCCTCAGATAGTCATATAGTTCACAAAGTGAATCTCCACCCCTGGCCCTGTACAACAAACTTGGTATCATCTCCTTTATTGAGCAGCAACGAGGAAACATGTACGCTAAAGAAATCGGTACAGTCCATGAATTCCATGCCTACAAACTGTGTTATCCAGACAGACAGTCAAGTTATTGGAAGATACTTGTTATCTGTAATCTGTCCTGTCCCCCCTCATAGACAAGTTCCAAACACTTGTCAGAGAACTTTTTAGAAGTAATCACCAATAAAACCTGGAACCCAACCATGGAGACCATAAACAACTTTCTTAATGGTGAAATTTCCATTGGAATCTATCTGTACCCAGATTCGATAATCCTACATGCACAAGAAACGCCAAATGCTTAAATTTTCAATCTACATGATAGCATAGTAGATAGTTCTGAATTAGCGCTTACCCTGCTTCCTAGTTGCCGCCTCCTGTTCTTGAAGACGATAGACCAATGTATACCTATTTAGCTGGAATCAATGAACTGGAAACGAACCTAAGGTCATATATTCACGAGGTGAATTGGAAGCAACTATTTTTCGGATGAAAAAGGCAAATAAAAGATTCATAAACTGCATATATTTAGCATTTAGTTGTGCCTGTTGTGGTTCAGTTAATTCTCAAATCACGTCAGTTAAAATGTTTGGTAAATCTTCCTGCAGTTGAACAAGCATGACTTGAGGAATAGAAAATTACTTGTCTTGGACGAACAATCTTTCTTATAGCTGAGCCTCGTTCTCTTTGGCAGGACACATGGTATGTTTACCAACAATGAGTGGCAATTTGGTGCTTTGAGTTGATGGATCATAAGAACTCTTGAATGAAACCCTCAAATTAATTACACTATACTCAGCTCCATTGAGTCTATATTTCAGAAGTAATTAGGCTTTGATCAGTTCATTGTAAATTCATCATAGTCTTGATTTTTCTAAAATCAAATCAGTCTTAAGAATATGAAGTAATAGCATACAGTTGGTATCTGACCTGGCCCCCTAGCAAATTCCAGTTGATATCCCAATGTCTGCTAGTTAAATTGAAAAGCAACTGAAATTAAAAACTTAATCTTAGGATATAAATTATGTTACAGTATTTTGTAAAGATACCCTCTACTAGATTCACTTGATTTGAGATAAAAATGTTGTCCATTCCTTTTTTTTTTTTTTTTCGGGTTAAACCCCCGGCTATCTCAGACTCTTACAAGAGATACTCACGGATTCGAACCCAGGACCTGAAGTTCAGACCCTGAACCCTATACCACCAAATCACGCCACTTGGGGACAATATTATCCATTCTGTATGCCAATTAAATAACCCTGAGGTTTCGATATTGTAAGCCTGACTAAACCATTGTCAAGAGTCACCTATATAAATAAAATGAGATACATGAGGAAGAATCGGAACCCAACAAAAAAAGGAGCTACTGGTACTGCAACCACGGACTCGCATTTAGATCCTTTAGTGATCAACTGCACTATCTGCCTTGCCATAACAGGAACAATAGGTGCTTCTTTATTCTTTATCATTGAGATTAATTAATGGTACGTCTTTTCCGACATAAAATGATTTCTATAGGTAAAACATTATCAATGAAAATTATTTTTGGAAAGGAAAGCGTTTTCTAGTATTTAGTTATCACCTGAAAATATTTTCGGATAAGCGTTTATAGATATTTGGCGCATTCAATATTTTTTTCCAGAAAATATGTTCTAGTGGTTAAAAGTAGGGATGGCAAAAAGTTCCGGGGCCGGCCCGGATCCGCGTAGTCCTGACAGATTTGGGTTCAGAAGTACCAGGCCATCAGGGTCCATAAAATTTTTTTAGACTCGGGTTGTGAACTTTCAATCCCACACGAATCCGGACAATAGTATTTTATTTCCAAAACATGGCCTAGCTCGTAACCGAATACTTGGAAGACCCGGATAGCGAAATTCGAGACCCGCAAGGATCCGAACTCAGGTTTTTAGGACCTGAATCCGCATAAACCCGTAAGGCCTGGGTCATGAAATACATAAGTGGAAAAAAATCTAGACCCGGGTAGGAAATTTGGATTCGGATCCGCAGGGGTTCAGAATTCCGAGATCCGGGTCCAAAATGTTATTAATTTTATATAAATATAATTAAAAATGAAAATTCTGAATTTTTGGATCCGATTCGGGTATATCAATATCCGCGTGAGTCCAAAATTCCAGGACGTGTGTAAAATTATTTCATTAATTTTATACAAATATATTTGAAAAAAATCTAGATTTCTATATCTGATTCGGGTATACCCGGATCCAGATCCACGCAAGTTCGAAATTTCAAGAACGGCCTAGTCCATATTTTTATATAATGTAATTGAAAAATAAAGAAAAACATCAGATTTTGGATCTGGGTTTTCCAAGATCTATATCTACACGGGTCCAGAATTCAGGGACATTGGTTCGAAATTTTATTAATTTTATGCAAATATAATTGAAAAAAATTCATGTGTCATGAATTCAGGGTCTGAGTCCATAATTTTATACAAATATAATTAAAAAAAAAATTAAAAAATCCATATTTTTAGATCTGATTTGGGTATACCCGGATTTGAATTAACGCGAGTTTGAAATTCGGGAACCCGAGTCTATAATCTTATGCAAATATTATTGAAGTTTTTTTTTAAAAAAAATATGGATTTTCAGATCCATATCCAGACTAAGTATACCCACATCGGAGTCCAAATATTTTTTCCCGAATATGGATACATACCTGAATCTATCAAAACACATACAAACTCTGATCCATGTAGATCTGAGTCCAAATCCAGATTTTGTCATTCCTTGAAAGGGGTTATGGAAATTTTGGACAAGAAGAAAAAATTATTTAAAACGACTTGTGAATTTGTATTCCGTAAATCATTTTCAGAAAATGTTTTTCATTGATTGAAAAATAATTTATATTATCTATGTTTTCTGTAAGTGTCGAGGAAAATATTTTTAAAAAATTATTTTACTGCGAAACAAATAGATACTAAGTCTAGTGAGTGTTATATGCTATTAAATGTGAGATATGTGGTTAAAAGAGCAACAGTCATTGAACACAAGATAATCAATCTATTTTTCGATAGTAAATTATTAGGTGCTTCCTCTTGTCTGGTTATGATTATTCAGCCATTTATTGTTTATATCAACTCATGAAAATCTTTGCTTCGAATTAATCAGCATTAGCCGTTGTTCAACCATTATTATTTTTTCCCCTTGGTTTATTTTCCTCACTTTTGAGGCACTTAAAGGATGAGTTGTAGTGTTCTTTTACAAATACTTATAGATGTCTTATGACCATTAGAAGTCAAATACTTATCCAAAGTAGTTATCATATAATCCAATTAATTTTGAAACTCTAAATTGATCAACACATATAGCTTATGGTCGTGTGATAAACGCATTACTTATTTATTATATTTTGAACTATACAAACATCCCTTTACCATATGGTAAAGGTTAGGTAAATATATAGGTCATTGACATGTGCCCGCTTAGGTTTATGAAAGTACATTTTTGGGAAATTTACAGAAAATAGATTAAAATTAGGACTAATCTATAAAAGCAACTACTTACCATGTATTACTTTAAAATCCAAAAATGAAATTTTTTTTTTAAAACATAAACACTGTCAAGTAAAGACAATTAATATATATATATATTAGTCGTCAATCACTTGTTGATTGCTTATGGATTGGACGATCGACATATGAAGTTCGTAAATGGATTCGGCAATTGACATGTCGATGCTCAACGACCCTTTTTTTTTTTTTTTTTTTTTTTTTTTTTTTTGATAACCGGGGTGTCCGGGCCAGCTTACGCGCACCTCGACTAATCCCCGGGACCTGTGCCCCGTGCCCTCAGAAGTTTCCCAACACAGATCAGGGTAAGTCGCTGGCTTTTCACACCAGGGGGCATGGCCCCAAGGAAATGAATCTAGTGGGATTCGAACCTTGAACCTGAGAGGGAGCAAACCACTCAAGCCCAAAGCTTTTACCACTGAGGCAACCCCTTGGGGTTGATGCTCAACGACCTATCGATTGTTTTAATTGTTTATCTAGACACATTAATTTCAAGACTATTATTTTGTATTATTATTAAAATTAAACAAATAAATAAATTATTAGTTGGCTACTTGTATAAATTGGCTCTTATTTGAGGATATTTCTATAATTCTCCCTACATATTTTCTGTAAAAACTAAAACCCTAACCATGTTGTGTTTCAAGACGGACATATTGGAATCATCCATCACAAGGTCGGCAAAAAGTTGCCAATTTTAATAGGAAACTTTCTCTTAGTACAACTAAACTTCATTATAATTTATAAGGTAACCAATCCAAATCTCTATTTTGCATCATTTGTGATCTCCAAAATCTCCTTCTTCTTCTTCTTTGTCATGCAATGGATCCAGCAAGAACCACTCGTTCTTTACCTCATTCAATGATCACAGTACTGCCCAAGAAAAACCCAATGGAACAGGACGCAAGAAGATTGAGATAAAGAAGATAGAAAATAACTCTAGCCGTAAAGTTGCTTTCTCCAAGCGCCGGAAGGGAATGTTCAAAAAAGCCGATGAACTTTGCCGCTTATGTGACGTGGAGATTGCTATAATTGTCTTCTCTCCGAAAGGAAGGCCTTACAGTTTTGGCGATCATGTCATCGACAAGTTTTTGGCTCAAAATGAAGATGAATTGGTTGTTGTAACAAAAGAAAATGTTTCTGTCGAAGAGATGCATGAAGAAGAAGAAGAAGAAGAAGAGTTTTGGTGGGAACAATCAATAGAGGAAATTAATTTGGAAGAGATTAAGCAGTACAAATCCTGCTTAGAGGAGTTAAGATATAATGTTTCTTTGAAATTAGAGAGATGGTGATGCGTAGGACTTGTGAGAAGGACTTTTTGTCTTGTATGTACCTGTAAATTTTTGTTAATTAATTCATTGATTTTCAATTTCTATTCTCAGATTTGAATTGTTTTCTTTGAAAATTTTTGATTATCTCATCTGATTTAGACTTCTTTTATTTTTTAATGTTTCAGAGTCTCAATCGATTGATTTGTTTTTAAAATTTTACAATCTTGATTGAATTATAATTAGATGTTTTTATGTTTTAGGGTTTTGAGTATGACTTTATTTTACTTTTAAAATAAAAATGAGTCCCCTAATTTTTCTTGCTAATAAATCTGTCACTGTTAAGTGTTAATAAAAGCCATACTCAACCCATTAAAACATCCAATTATAATTTTCTTTAATTTTCTTTTCTAATACTCTAGGCCAACTAGGGTTTGCCACCAACAAATACATAATATTTGTGTTGTACTAAATATAATTGTTTTATAATATTTGTAAGTTATTTCCTATTTATGACATCCATTTCGTTAGTGCTATCAGTACTGTTTCCAATTTGGTATTTTGAAAAAAAAAACAATTAACAAAACAAATTTCTAATTCAAAAGAATCTCTATATATACACATACAGCATCATCTCCTTCAAGAATCTCACGACGTAAGATTATTATGGGGTTAGAAATTTTTAATAATAAATTTGTTTTTTGTTTTTTTTTTTTTTATTTTTAATTTAAAATATAAATATCTCTCAAAGTATAAAGTGTATTATCAATATATAAATTATAAACTTTAAAACAAGTCACATTATCAACGTGTTTTGAATGAAAAAATGGTCAAAATGACCCTTATATTTTATAAGAGAATAATGATCAAACTAGTTATTTTCAAATCATCATATCTCTTTCATCCTAATTCCAAATCACAATATATAAAGATATACATATACTTAACATACATACCTACAACTTTCATTAACAAATCTCTCTCGAATTTGGACGTACATAAGATTAAAATTAGTCCCAAAATTATTGTGTCACATATACTTCACATTGACCTTCATCGTAATCACATTGTTTTATCTCAGTCACATTAATGACTATAAATCTCGTTATGTTTGTCATAATCACGTTACTTACCTTCAGACGTTACATTATATTCTCGATCATATTGTCGATCATCAGTCATATTAACACAATCACAATCACATTTTACTTAAATAACAAAGAACTCAGTTATAGTCATATTTTTACCCAGTCACAATGTGATTATTAGTTGGATAATTTACAATTTAGTCATGGGTATGTCTCAGTCACATTTGAGACTTCAGTTATATTGTAACTATATTTTTTTAGCCAATTTCACAATGTAATTAATTAGTTAGGTGACTGATAATTTAGTCATATGTGTGTCTAAGGCTCTCAGCTATATTTGTGACTTCAATCATATTGTGATCGTGTATTTTTTTCCCTACAGTCACATATTTAATGACTGTTAATTAGGAATCTCTTTTTTTAACCATAGTCATAAATATGACAATCTGTTGGATGACTAATATTTTAAGCATGAGTGTGCTTCAATCACAAGTGTGAATGTGTTTTTTTACCTATAGTCATATAATGACAGTCAACTATGAGTGTTTTTTTTTAACCATTGTCACAAATATGATTATCCATTAGATGACTACTAATTTAATCATGGGTGTTCCTTAATAATATTTGAGAATGTGTTTTTTATCTACGACTACACAATGTCTGTCAATTATGTGTGTAATTGAATGCGTATATAGTCACAATCACAGTGTGATTATAAGTAGTTTCATCTACATACCAAAAAATGAATTAATATTTAGTGTGTATTTAAAATAGTCCCCAAAGGACATGGCTTGGTGGTGTAAGGCTCATGATCTCACCTTTAGGTCCCAGGTGCGAATCTATGGAGTGTGTTTATTGTAAGAGTCTAGGACAGCCGAGGATTTTACATGCACCGCTTAAGTCGGAAGGGATGGTTTAGCGGTAAGGTTTCCAACTATTTAAAAAAAACGTATTTAAAGTAAAAATAAGTTTTTTTTTTTTTTTTTTAAATGCAGTGTCCAAGTTCAAATCTTAGGGAAAGTAAGGAGTTAAAAAATATATTTGGGGTTAGGGTTGGCAGAAAATCATGAGTATCAATTGGGATCCCGTCTCGTTCGATTTGGGATTCGAGATAATTTTCCATCTTGAATAAAAAAATTTACTGGGATTCGAGACGATATGTTATCTTGAATAAAAAATTAGGCTTGGACTTGAGACTATTTTTTCTTTCCGAATTTTAAATTTTAGTTTTAAAAAATTCCGAATCTCGATCGAAATTTGGGATTTCGAACCATTCGGTCTAGGGTTTGAGATAATTCTTGATCTCGATTCAAAATATGAGTCAGGACTTGGGACGATTTTTTCTTTCCGAATAATAAACGGGACAGGATGTCCCAATTAGGGCTGAGCACCAGTTCCGGTTCTACCCATAACCGGTTGGAACCAGACTGATTTTTCGGGTTTGGAATCGGAACTGGTTGGAACAGGACCGATTCCAGTTCCAAACTAAAATAACCGAATTTAAACGGTCCGGTTCCAGTTATGTCATGGACGGAACCAGAACATGTTTTGATAACCGAATTTAGAACCAATTTCGAAACCATATTAAAACTCAATTTAAACCCAATGTCATAATCAGTTTTAAAACATAATTTAAACTCAATTTCATTACCAGTTTTAAAATCCAATTTAAACTCAATTTCATAACCCAAATTAAAACTTAATTTCATAACCTAATTAAAACCCAAATTCATAATCCAATTAAAATCCAATTTAAACACATGCACTTCCTACAAGAATATTATGTATTGAGTAAAAAATATTATGTAATATGTAATTTTATTTATTGTTTTATTTATGTATGGACAGTTGCCGAGAATATTATGTAATATTCAAGTGTGAGAAATAATTGTATTTTCAAAGTTTGACAATAAAAAATATATAGGTTAAATCAGAAGCGGACCGGAACCAAATTGGAACCGATTAATATGGTACCTTATTTAATTGGGTAGGTTTCGGTTTCACGTGGAACTAAATTGGAATCGATTAATAGGGTACTCTATTTAATTAGGTAGATTCTGGTTCCACTCGGAACCGAATTGGAATCGATTAATAGGGTACCCTATTTAATTAGGTAGGTTCTTGTTCCACTTACTTAGGAACTGATTTTTCCGGATAGGTTTCTGTTCCTCGCGGAACCGGAACTGAAACCGATTTCGCTCACCCCTAGTCCCAATTGCCAACCCTATTTGGGGTTTTCAATCCTTTATCTTAAAAAAAAAAAAAAAAAAAAAAAACTTATTAACATGAACAATAATTTAATTAATTAATTATTTTAAAAAAATTTATTCAAACTTTTATTAGTCAAAAAAAATTAAAATTGAAGAATAATTAAAAAAACTAAAGAGGAATAAAATCTAAAATTTTTGGATTTAAGAGGAAATAAATTTAGAGGTAGTTTTTTATTTTTTTTTTTATAATAAGTGATTTAAAATATGATTAAATAATAATTTCTAAATTAATATTGGAAGTTATTCAACAACAAATAAATCAGTTAAAGCTAGATTTGACACAAAATTTGACTTCATTCGGCCTTTGTAGCAAGTACATCTTTATCACAGCCCTACTAAAGCTAGATTTATCTCGTGACCATTTGATCCAAACACTGCGAAAAAAGAAGAAAAAAAAAACCTTCTGTTAGCCTTTTACTTTAAAATTCCAAAACATATGAGAAAATATTAAATTAAAAAAATGAAATCTCTCTATTTAGTATTGGGTTACGCTAACAAGTGCCCTTAGGGCACTCGTTAAGAAACTATTTAATGAAAATTTTAACATTATTTTTATGAAAAATGCAAAAAACTGTCAAATCTTTAATTTTTTATTTTTTTCCATCATAACTTTCCTTAAATGAATTATTAAAGAATGCCATTAGCACACTGTTATCATCCCTTTTAATATTTAATTATTTATCTTTCTCCTCATCTCCTGGCATTATATATAATTCCAATTTGCACGTGAAGGGGCCAATTCAGTAACTTCATACTCTCAAAACCTCACATCATTTCACTTCCCTCCATGAAATTAACCTTCCAATGGAATCAAAACCCACTTGGAATCAACGGTCTAAGATTGGACTGGACCTATAATTAAACTAGATCTCATGCATTTAATGGGGAATCTACTCACAAGTGACAGCTAATATGCCCTTCTCTCTACAGTACAAAATCAGAGCTGCTCTGGTTAGAAACCAAAAAAAAAAAGAAAGATTATTAAAGAAAGAGAGGTAGATTTATAGAGAGAAAAGAAACTACCCTTTTACATTTTCTTTACTCTCATTAACAGTTATAAAGATCGCAGGAAAATGAGAGACTGCGGAGTACTCTGTTCTCTCATTGCTCTGTTTTTGTTTCTTGCTATTCATGGCGTCAATGGTGACAGCCCTTACAGATTCTATACGTGGAAAATCACCTACGGTGATATCTATCCTCTTGGTGTGAAGCAACAGGTAACTATTCTTTCATGCTCATTCTTGCTAGATCACTTTTCTTGGTTTCGAAAGCAAAGAAAGTATGCAAAAACTGAATGTGGGAAAATGTTGTAGGGAATCTTGATTAATGGGCAGTTTCCAGGACCTCAGATCGATGCAGTTACCAATGACAACTTGATTATTAGTGTTTACAATTACCTAAGAGAACCGTTCCTTATCTCATGGTAAGTGTATGAACTTGGTTCTGTTTATTTTCTTTTCATGTTTCAGTGTTACTTTATGTTTCTGGTTTTCCCGAGAAAATGCAAGAAAAACGAAATGTATGAAAGTAAATCTAATGCTCTCAATGATTCTTGTCCTTGATTGTCAGTACCATTTGGTTTCTCAAAGAAATGTATGAAAGTACAAGTAAATCTAATCTAATGTCCTTCATATGGCATGTGCATTTGTTTTCTTTTCATTCATTTTCTCAGCAACCAAGCAAGGGTTACTCTAAAGTGTAAATGTAATTTAGTTAAGAGGGTTTCATATTATGGCATTAATAGATTTAATAAGAAAGGAGCAGATGTAGCAGATCTGTGGATAAGAACTTGGGTAATGGTAACTTCATTTCTTTCATTGTTTTTGGTATTTAAATGACAGCTCAGCTATGTCCCTAGTCATTGAACTATCAAACACCAATTATGATGGCGAAATGGTGGAAATGTAAAATCCTTTAGCCATGCCTTTCTAGATACTTTGGTCAATAAAGAAACACAAAAAGATAAATAAGAAGTGGGGACCTGACTGAAACTTTGCCTTTCTAGCCACTTGGGTTTGTCTAGGTTATTTTAGTCCGATCTCACTTGCATATTCAGTTGAAATCTGACTTTATCATAAATATTGTTCATGTTTAATCTTAGGTTTTAAACTAATCATCCTCTTATAGTACTAAAATATTGTACCTATGCAGCTGGCCCCATGTAGTGAATCTTACTGTGCACATGTTAGATCTCTGGAACTTCACATCTGCATTATTAATACAATTTTTTTTTCTTTTCTTAGGAATGGGCTACAGCAGAGAAGAAATTCATGGCAGGATGGAGTTTATGGAACAACTTGTCCAATCCCACCAGGAAAAAACTTCACTTATGTACTCCAAGCAAAAGACCAGATTGGTAGCTATTTCTACTTCCCATCATTTCTTTTCCACAAGGCTGCTGGAGCATTTGGTGGCATCAGAATCTGGAGTCGTCCTCGGATTCCTGTTCCTTTCCCTCCTCCTGCTGGGGATTTCACTGTGCTTGCTGGGGACTGGTATAAGAGTAATCACTATGTATGTGTTAAATAATTTTAAAATGCATTTCTCAATTCATTCTCAGATGTTGCTTTTGACACTTAAAACTGTTACACTGATTTCTCTTTAATTATACAGGTTTTAAGACGTCTCCTGGACAGTGGTCACAACCTTCCTTTCCCTGATGGCCTTCTCATCAATGGCCGCGGATGGAATGGGTACACATTCACAGTCGAACCAGGTGTCTAATAATGATCTGTAAATAAAAAGTGTGCTTGTAGTTGCTTTATAATTCCAACACTATTGAATTCTGTTTGCAGGCAGGACGTATAGATTCAGGATAGCAAATGTGGGGCTTACAACATCCATCAACTTCAGAATACAAGGGCACAACATGAAATTGATAGAAGTAGAAGGTTCTCATACGCTACAGAACACTTATGCTGCCCTTGACATTCATCTTGGACAAACCTATTCTGTCTTGGTCACAATGGATCAGGCTCCACAGGATTACTACATTGTTGTTTCTTCACGCTTCACCCGTCGTGTGCTCACAACAACAGCCATCCTTCACTACAGCAATTCGCGTAGAGGAGTCTCTGGTCCTATCCCTGGCGGCCCTACTACTGAGATTGCTTGGTCCCTCAACCAGGCCAGATCTATTCGGTATTAATTTACTTCTTTTGTTTAGAAGCTATTTGTCAACGTTATACTAATAATTCCTACAGTTTCTGATCAAAATGCTTACAATGTCACCCATGTCAGTTGGAATTTGACTGCGAGTGGACCTAGGCCTAATCCTCAAGGCTCTTACCACTATGGAATGATCAAGATCGGCCGCACAATCACACTAGCAAACTCTGCGCCTTATATCAATGGCAAGCAGAGGTATGCTATCAACAGTGTCTCATATGTTCCGGCAGACACTCCATTAAAACTTGCAGACTACTTCAAGATTCCTGGAGTGTTCTCTGTTGGAAGCATGCCCACCAGTCCCACTTGGAGAAATGCATACCTTCAGACCTCTATCATGGCTGCTAACTTCCGGGAGTTTGTAGAGATTGTGTTCCAAAACTGGGAGGACACTGTTCAGTCATATCACATTAATGGATATGCCTTCTTTGTTGTCGGGTGAGATTACCTAATTGATGCTTAACATACTTCATTTCACGGCCACTATCATATATGCTTTCTGGTATCTTAAAGATTTCATTATTTATTGAATGATTAGGATGGATGGAGGTCAGTGGACGCCTGCAAGTCGTGCACGATACAACTTGAGAGACACAGTGGCCCGATCCACCACTCAGGTAAGAATTATGGCCATCACACAGTTGAAGCACAGTAGCAACAAAAAGACCCTTACTTGGATCTATTGGTTGAATGCAGGTGTATCCGAGGTCATGGACGGCAATCTATGTGGCTCTGGACAACGTGGGAATGTGGAACATAAGATCTGAGGACTGGTCTAGACAGTACTTGGGTCAGCAGTTCTATCTCAGGGTCTATTCTCCTGCAAATTCGTGGAGGGATGAGTTACCAATCCCAAAGAATGCTCTTCTTTGCGGACGAGCAGGAGGGCGACACACAAGGCCTCTATGAATTAGCTTGCACATGGATTTTGTCACGAGAGGGTGACAAAAAGTAATTGGGGTCACAAGTGATGATTCCTTAGTTGCCGGAAATTGTTCCAAGAGCTCAACTTGAGCTCTGAGTCTTTCTCCTTTTGTCTTATTGTTTTCAGGCCGGATTTAGCTGTGTTTCTGTTGCTCACAAATTGAGAATTCACTGTTGTGTGTTACTCTGAGTGCAATATCTTAAGGTAGAATTCCATTTTGTATAACTTGTTCTTGCGGCATCAGCGTTCATATTAAAAAAATCTCATTTCAGAGTAAATTCAGTGTCTTTAAATCAACTACTTGCCAGTGGCAGAATTATCTAGAGTCTAAAAAAAAAATTAGAAAAATTAGAGACTAAATATATGTATTAAAATTGCCTCTCGATTTTATAGTATTTACGTTATAATCGATTCCCGTTTATTGGTATTCTTCAATATTGGCTAGCTCTTTTGCCGCATGTGTCTTTCCGTGACTGATATTCGATATTATTGTATCAGATGATTTCAAGATTGCATGTGTCATTAGCGATGGATGTTCAATCTATCTACCTATAAGTTGAAAAAAAAAAAGATTACTCTCCTTAATCCTAAGATAAATGGTGAATTCTCCTTATTTGGGGAAATGTATTGAATGAATAAATTTTAGTTGAGTTGAAATTAAATGTAGAAGATGGAATGTATGTTTTGTAAAGTTTGGTTCAATGCATGTAAGATTTTTGATCACATACGAACCTTATATATTCTTATAACTTGACCGGCGTAAACACACACGTATAACGCAAGCGCACGTATCGTTCAAGTAGTATAAAAATATCGATCCCACGAGGACTTAATATCTAATCTATTAATTTTATGAGGTCAAATGATTACTAGTATCTAACAGGTTGTTTGATTGATTTGAAATGGTGACGATTCTAAATTTAAAAACAAGTAAATAAAATTGTTCGAAAGTAGGGTTTAAGAAAATTCAATATTAAAAACTATCTAGGGTTGTGATTTATTCCAATATCATTTTAAAGATGAAGTGATTATCTTAAAGTTGGGTAATATATTGATTTATTAACCTGGAACACTAAATTATGTGTAAGCCTCTGTCGATGGTCAGACACAAATACCCAGTTTAACCCAATTGAACCATATGTCTATGTCAACCAAATTATCTGGATTCATTAAGTTTAAGTTCCAATTATGGCTACCCCCGCCCGACAGGTATATTCCTATCCTGTAATGAAATCTATTAAAGGGTTATCTATCCTCAAGGAAGATCGTGGGCTATTGAGTCTAAGGCTAAAACCTAAAATCCCTATGTCTAGTTCATTTTAGATTTACCAGATCAATTTTATTAATGGCCAGTTAATGAAAAAGCATTAAGATTAAGACTCAATAAATAAATCTTTATATTACCCAAGTTATAATTTAACCTCTTATAAAACGGTGATATTAAAAGTCATCACAACCTCAGATAACTAATTTAGTTACAACACATAACTAGGGCTAGTAAAAACTTGAAAATAAAAGACATAAAGTAAAAATGCGGTAAAGTAAATACTGAAAAGTGAATTACAATAAAATAAAATGCTAAGGTAAAATGAATTACTTTTACTGCTACTAATTTAGATATCTCCCATAAAATAATATATAAACTTGTGATTTTTTTTCCAACCAGCCATAAAGGCGGAACCAAAATTAAATTATCAACCGACCAATCTCGCGGTATCCTTTATTAGTCAGGTTTAAACCAGATTAAAATGAATTACCAACCGACCAATCTGGCGGTATCCTTTTTAAGTCAATATTTTAAATAGTGAATATATTATTTTTAAGGGAGATTAATCTAAATACTAAATAGTAACAGTAAAAGAATTATCTTTCACCCTACCTTGAGAAGTTACCTCCTCATAGTAAATAGTAAAAACTGTAAAAAGTAAAAAACAGGTAAATTACTATTATTACAAAACGTAATTAAAATTAATTACAAAACTAAAAAAACTAAAAAATTAAAAGAAAGTAGAGAGAGAAACTCTCTCTTTAGATAGAATATAAGAGAGAGAGTGGTACAATGAATTCTGAAATCTCGAGCTCAATTTATAGGCCTCGGTAGGCTTCCAGCGTCGCGACGCCAGGGCCTTCAGCGTCGTTACGCCAGCTTTTATCGACGTGGCACGCTCTGGTTCGCCGGTTTGAAGATTCTGGATAAGCTGATAAGGTGACATGTGGCGAGGTGGTTGGGCTTCAATTATTGTGACACGTGGCGACTTCTGATTGGTCGATGAGATTCTTATCCGCCACGTGTCAAATAAGGATTAGATACTCAATGATTGATGTTGACGTGGCAGTGATGTGGCGACACGTGGGAAAGAGATTGTCGACACCGTAGGATTGCGACACGTGGCACTTCTTGATTGGCTGATGATGATGTGGCACGACAAGTGGCAATATTGACTTGTTGACTTCCTGACTGACTGATGACATGGAGACACGTAGGATGCCACGTGGCACACGTGGCGATGATGACTGTCGGCACCGTAGGATGCTGACACGTGGCACAGCGCATGTTAGCAGATCGGCTTTGATGGTGACACGTGGCACGGCGTATGTTAGCAAAGTCAAACTTTTCTCAGATTCTGATTTGTGGACCCGGCGCACGTTAGCACTGTTCGGCGCACGTTAGGCGTCGCGACGCTGAAGGTCTTGGCGTCGCGACGCGGGTATTTACCAAAATGCAATTTTCGTCCAATTTTCACTGTTTTGGCCCAAATCACCTCCAGAATGTCCTGAAACTTTATTTATCTACAAAAAACACAAAAACACATCAAAATATTCACAAAACTCAAGAAACTATACAAAATATTAGGTTAAATGAGTGGAAAATAGTGATAAAAATACCACTCATCACAACTCCAACTATCTTTTAAGAAGTTATGATCCATTATATATCCATTAATTATTTACTTTATGTTTATTTGACTATAAAAATCAGACTCATCTTCTTATTTGCATACACTTGATAATATATTTTTTCCTTCAAGATTTTATATATATATATATATATATATAATGCTCCAAGATTTTATTTATCTTACGGAATTTTACATATAATTCTAATTTTCTTGGTAAACTTTTGTAGGTTATGATGTTTGCATCAGTTTATACATATTTGCATGATCAAAAGGTTGCTGAGACACCCGAATTTTATGTGTTATGAGTGTTTACTTCTTCGAATAATATTTAGTTCTTTTTCTATATTAATTACTTGTAAAGTATTTTTTATGGTAAAAATGAATGATTGTCATTAATTACATAATTATTCTAGCGTTTAATACTAATTCCACATTATTTCAATTTTTTTGGCTTTGTTAGAAGATATGTTGATGAATAATAATAGTCATTCATTTGATGCAGTATTATGGGAACATCAAATTATATGGTAGAGCCTCTATAGTATGTATGTGTATTTTTAATATTATTGAAATGTTCATTAGATAGTATGAATTTTTGAATTTTTATCTTAATTTTGTTTAATAATGATATTAATATCACTTTTATCTTCATTGATCTCCATATTCATTTTTGTTATCAAGATTTAACAGTGATTCATTATTTTCAAATTTCATATTTGAATAAATAGGAATTTAGGTAAGATAAATAAATTATTTATTAATTAAATTAAAATCCACTTAAGATATAATATATTCAAAATAACCCGCGAGGTATCTAAACTAGTATTAATAAAATGCCAATAGATCTTATGATTGATGAAATGACTACATGTGTCATTCATGATTCCTTATATTCATAAAATATTTGATATATCAAGATTGATAAAGTGATTGCACGTGCGACTCTGACCGCGATTAATGAAATTATTTCAGATTCAAAATTAATAAGATATCATATAACATATATAATGTTGATGGTGTTTTTAGGCACTATGGTATTTAAGACAGCACGACAGGGGCAAAAGGGTAATTTTCTCCTTAGTCAAAGATCATTAATACCGACCCGACCACATGAGTGAGTGGCCGAGAACTTTATGATCCGATAACCGACCACTTTGGTTCGGATGACCGAGCACTATCAGATCGGTAGCAGCATTCTCAGCACAAATGACCATCATGACCGACTTCATGAAGACCGGGAATATGGCGGGATATGCTCCAGAAGATAAGTTATCATACTTTCATGGGGAAAACTGATGAGTCAGTGTCCAAATAGGATAAAAGAAGTGAAGGTAGTTTTAATTAGGAATCCTTATGGGAAAAGAGAATAGTTTTGACTAGGAATCCTTATGGGAAAAGGAAATTGTTTCAACTAGGAAATTCTTGTACAAATAGGAATATGATTTCTTCACCATTATAAATAGGAGGGTAGAGTGAGTGTATAGGGGGAGAACAAAAAGAGAGAATAAGAGGAACAAGTTGAGAGCAAGGTAGAGTTGAGATCAGAATCACCAAGCTCTAACTTGTAAAACACAAAGAACGGTCTGAGAAGTGCATTTTGAATAATAAAAGTATCGTCAACCTATAATATAATCTCGCTATTGATAAGATCACCGTATGAGTCTCCTGATCGATATTCTATATATCGCCTATGATTGTGAAGATATTATTGCGCATGATGCTAATCATTATACAATATGAATATTCTTCGGCAAGCCAAGTTTTTTTGCCAAATTTGTTTGGACATTAATCATCATAGTCATTAGTCAACCATCTAACAATCACTATCACTTGCTTTATCAAGCTCAATGGTACAAGTAAAGATTTGCAAAACATGTTTATCCTATACCTGTAGATTCATTCCGATTAAATAATAGAAAATAGAACACATATATATTATGAAAGAATAATAGGGCCATATTTGTTATATATTAATTATGTGGGTGAGTCCCACATACATAAAAAAAAAAAAAAAAATTACTATTTGCACAATGAATCTCATGTTTATAAAAAAATAAGAGTTGGTGAGAGAATTGTAATTCTCATATTCTAAAAGAGTGTGAAAATATTCACTCTATGTGGAAATTCTTCTATATTTGCTTGTGAATGTTTCCCTTACATTTAGGGTTTTATCACGTTAGATTTGTGTCTCATTACTTTATTTCATTATTAATATTTATGGTAGGTTGAGTCTTATAATTATTATTGTATTATTATATAATAGACAATGCCTCATAAACTAACAATTATTCTCAATTTCGTTTTATTTGCGGCCAACGATCCTCTAACCATATTTGTAAATGACAATAAATGGATAATTGTCCAAAACGACTGAAGACCGGCTCAGGCAGTAACGAAACGGATGTGTGATTACGAAATCAAATGCACAATTGCCCACGCTTCTTCCAAATCCATCCAAGGGAATATTATTTCCGAATATTGAAACCGTCTTCTCTTGAAATTCTCCATGAGAAATCCCACATCCCACCACCAATTGGTGACGCTCTAAGGTCCACGTGTCGATCCGCCAAGAACACGCGACATGTGAAGCATGTCGACGTGGCATGCATATCATGTGTCGTATAACAAAGTGAATAATTTATGTATTATTTATGTACAAGAGTCTGCAGTTTGTTGGTGTAGTGAAAGTTTCGGCCGGAATAAGGGGAGCTAGGGAATTGGACAGTTGAAATTTTGTGGTGTCTTATGGTTTAGGACATGCAGTATGCTTAGGTCACGTCTGTTCTAGGACATGTTTCATTTACTTATTTTAAAATACCACGTCCGAATTTGGTTAAGTTTGCAGTGTGAACAGTTCCATTTCTTTATTTTGTAACGCTTTGTTTTTGTAATTTTCCCTGTGGGGTGCTTCGAAGTTTGAAACAGGGACTTGCATTGCATGCTCTTTTTTTTTTAGCTATATAAAGATAGTCCATTCTTGTCCTTATTGCACAAAAGCTGACCTCAAGAAGAATATTGTGATGATAGACCATTAATGTTATTTATGTATTTTTGAATTTATATTTATAAATTTACTGCATAGTTTTACCACCCCACCAATGCCCGTGTGCCGATCCATTAATATTATCTGTGGAGATAGATTAAATTCAATTTTATGAAGTCGGTTGGTAAATTTTTCACCTCTTATGATGTGCTCATTGACCATGTTATATTGTAAAATATACCCATATTCACCTTTCATTTTCACCCAATCATGAAGGCAAGTTTGAATAAATAGGGGAGATAAATATTCCGTGTAGAATTTTTTCTATTTTCTAATTGAAATTGCAGTGGACTAACCTTAAGAGCTGAGAGAGAAAAGCTGAAGAATTCACAAAGAGACAAAAGGAATGCAACAGAGTGATATATAGTCATACTGGTATTTATTCTCTTTTGTTTCAAGCACACAGATCATAATTCACAACTGATCTGATCTCTCTGATAACACTTCCAAGTTAAATTATAGCAGCAAATGAAGAGTGTGGATTCTGCTGAAAGCAGTAGCTGTGTTAAGAGGCTTCTCCTAGCCTCTTCTTCTCTACAGTCTAGTGTATTCCATTCACAATCATCTTCATCAGATATGAGCTTAACAAGGCCAACTAATTTTGATGATCACGAACATGAAAATAACCTACCCCAAATCAGCTTGAAATCGCCTTCTGTTAGGCCTTATGTTAGATCAAAAATGCCCCGGCTTCGATGGACAAATGACCTTCATCGCAGCTTTGTTCATGCAATTGAACGGTTGGGTGGTGAAGACAGTAAGCTCTTAGATATATCATTAATTATTTATTTATTATTTCTCCTTTTCCAAAGATGGTACAAAAGTAATGATACACATGGATCATATAAGTTTTTTTTTTTTTTTTTTTGAATACATATAAGTTCTTTAATTATAATTGAGTTGGTTTTTAATTTCACAGGAGCTACTCCAAAGATGGTTTTACAAATCATGGGTGTCAAGGGCCTAACCATATCTCATGTCAAGAGTCATCTTCAGGTTCTGATTAAAACTCGATTTACATTTTTTTTTTAAAGATTTTTCTTTTGAATAATTTTGGAACATTTTCAATTATCAAACATTTGTGATGCTGTGTGGGTACAGATGTACAGAAGCATGAAGCACGAGCAGATGATACAAGGTATATATGTACATATATACATATGTTCATCAGTTAATTGTCTATATGCATTGATTCAAATTGTTCACACATAACCCAATTGATTCAAATTGTTCATCAGTTAATATCCTAAGATTTAATGACTGAGCTTGAGGTTTCTGGCTGCAGAAGCAGCTAAGGCCGCAAAGACAAACGATAAGGAACCAACATGTTGCCAGAAGAATCATCATCCCAAGTGTTTGAATTTGAGAAAGAACAAAGTCCAAAAACATAATCAAGTGTTGGGAACTCATCGTTACTATGGAGGGCTTGTTCATCTCAGGAATAGTACTAACATGCCAGCATACTGGTTAGTGGTGGTGTTGTTATATTTCTTCATAACAAAATGACTTGAAATGCACAATGAGGGAGGAAATCGTGAACAAGAATTTACATCCCAACTTTGGCATCTAAATCCTGTTCTAAAGTCTCATCGTGAGTGAAATAATATTAAAAATAAAAAAAGTTCAGAGTATTACAATCGAAAAGAAAAAAAAGGAAAGAAAATTTCATTGTTTTAAATATATGCAGGAAAGGAAAGCAAGCTATGTGGATTAATGGAAAGCAAGTGATGATCAATGAACCATTAACATACGGGCAAGTAACAAAGAAAGGAATGGAGCAGACACCAAATTCTTATCTTCTCTTCAACGACATGCATAAAAACCGCAATACCCAGCAAGTAAATTCTCTCTCTCTCTCCTGCATAAACAAAGTTGAAGCTATATTATGAATTTTTTAGTTTATCACTATATATATATATATATATATATACAACTTCTTTACTAATTCATTAGTAATTAATAAAGTAAATCATACAGTCTTTTATGTCTCTGACCTTTTTTTCTTTATATTGATAAAATAATATTAAAATAGAACAAAAGTCCATTGACATCCTTTCTAACGGTAGAAGGCTCCCACTATTACAAGGTATGGGAAAGAAAAATATACGCATTCTTACCTTAATTTACAAGATTCGAATCTTTAATGTCGACTAAGCAAACTTTACCGCTGGGAAGGGAAAACCCTAGTCGTCATTATCTTTTTCTCTTCAACTGCAGCTGGACTACCTTGACACGCTGCCGTTAATTTACATCTAATAGAATCAGAACAAGGCACCCCGACAAAACACCTCAAAATCAAACACTAGCCGCAGCAATATGCCACTTTGTCAAGGAGACACCATCAAAACGGGGCATTTTGGTGCTTTGCTTGTTCTGGAAATTTGACCAGGCAAAACAACAGTTTTACCGCATCCTCGCTTAGAGCTTGCAGCGCAGTATCACCTTAGCTCGGTCTTAAGATCTCATTTTAACTCTATTCGATTCTTAACTGTTTCTCATTACTTTGAGCTCTCAAATCAAATATGAAATTGTTACGATTTTTCTCACATAATGTTGTATCTATGTAAAAATGGATGTTGGGATACAGTGTTCGTATATTGCAAGTGAGTAAATTACAAGTAAAAATTGTTGGCAGTAACAAAGAAGTCTATATAGACATATAGTTGTGAACAAAAATATTGTCTTGTTTGGAAGTATAGGGTGGTTAATTAGGAAAACCTAACCCTAAGGTATTGTTTTTTGTTAAGCCTAGATTCAATCCCAAGCAATGTGGGATTTTACATATGTGCATCCTAGTCCAAAACTTGAAGGGTTTTATTTATGGGTGGCAAAATGAATCAACGAATCAAATTATATCGAATCCTAAACGAAACAAATCAAAATATCATGGATTATGAATATTTGTTTACTCATGATATTAATTATTAACATAATTTATCATACTTGATTTACATTAATTCTTCACAAATATATACATATGAAATATGTAATTAATATATTTACTAAAATATCTCACTAAATAGCGACAATATTACTTTTTTTATGGTAATTAGTCATAAGTTCTGGTATCTTAATTGAAAAATAACACTAACTAGTAAAATAAAATAATAAAACGAATCAATGAGCTTGAAATCGTATTCTATTCGTTTTAATAAATGAATCGAATCGAATTGACTCATTTATTAAACTAATCCATTTTTTCAAACCTGTATTTGCTTTAAAGCGAATCAAATCGAACGAATAAACGAATCCTGACCCAAAGTGACACTCCTAGTTCTATTGTTAATGAGTTGGCTTTCCCATGAATGTTTTTAATTTAGCAATATAAAAGTTTTTTACTAATTTATCGGTAATGCAATACAAGTAACAGTGTAGTCTTTTATGAAGGAATTAACCCATATCGAAGACTAAAATGTTTCTTCCTTTTGATATCTTCCAGGGAAGCTATATGCAGCAAGAGAAAGTAACACCAGGATGTGCTATTGATAACAGCTACAGTCACAGATTGGAAGGTTTTGCTCATGATGAGACTGAAGCAGCGAGATCAGTATCTGAAGCTGATATTTCGCTTTCTCTATCACTAGCGACACCGTCTTCCGATCCATGGTTAAAGCAGGGCGTAGCTGATCAGAACGAGAATGACGTCTCTCTTGACCTCACTCTTGCTTAAAATCATGCACATGTTGTTAAGCTTCAAACTGTTTTGGGAAATTTCAACTTTAGAAACTCACTTTATGTTTGGTTTTGGTTATATATTATATGTGACTGTATGACTTTCGTGTAAGATGGATAATTGTTTTTCTATTTAATTGGTTTCACCACCGACGGCCAGGTCGTTCTCTAAATCATCAATCGTATGGTAACGGCATGTCGTTTTATTTTTTTTAACGTGGACGACAAAGCATCATCTTTGCAGTGACTATAACCCCCGCATGCCTATCATTATTATCAGAGGCAGGTCCACACACAAGTAGTTGGTTGTATTCTCTAAAATTAACAGATTTCAATTGATTTTTTTTTAAAAAAATATATTAAATTTTAATATATAATATAATTTATAATTTTTTTATTTTTTTATCCATACGTATTTTATTCTAAAAACTTATTTACGACATAAAATAAATTTAAGATAATTCAAAATTATTCCTAATTATTATGGTGGTGCGCAATTCAATTTAACGAAGTGTATTTAATTGAGATTTTAAAATTTTTTTTGGGTTAAATAAGTCTTGTGGTATTCAATTAAGATTTTTAAATAATCTAAAAAGTCTTGCGGTATTCCATTAGAGATTATTAAGATTTTTTAAAAAATATATCCAAATATAGTGATATTCAATCAAACTTTAAACAAGTAATAGAAAGTCTTATGTAATTGAAAACATAATTATTTTGAATGATTTTTTTATATGTGTGATTCTGTTGGACTTTTTAATGAAAATTATAAAAATCAAATTCTATAAAAAGTCCTTCCCTAACTAATGAGACTTTTACATAAGATTTTTTTGAATGTTAGAAAATAGAAGATTAACATATATGTTAGCTATTCGTGAACAAATTACTTGCTTATTAGTAATTTCTTCTTTTTTCTTTCAAACAAACAAAATATGACATTCTTTTAAATGCAACTGGTAACGTCCTTCCTCTAACCATTTTTCTTAATGAATTTCATTTTCGAGAAGGAAAATTCTATCACTTTTAAAGATAATTTCCTATATTTTCTTTGAGGCCAGCAGAACTTCTTCATTCAGATATATGATAATGTACAAAGAGAATTTAGTACAACAATGATTTTTTTTCCTCGTTTTCTAGCTAATTTTTTACTTGTATTTTTTAAAAAAATAAAAATAAATTTAAGAAAAAAAATATTTATCAATTATTAAAATCATTGATGCTAAGGTATTATCTTTTATTCCTATGTCAGAGAAATGACATTCTGTCATAGAAACTCATAAATAATATGAGATAATTAAGCATTTTCGTCAATAAATCTACACTGTTAGTAAAATATTTATAGATTGCTTAAGTCCATGAAATATTACCGTCAACATAGCTTGTAAAGAAAATATAGTAGTAAAGAAAATATCACATTTTTATTTTGTAGTTTATAAGACATTTTATAATATTTACTAGTTAACTTATAGTATGCATACATAAAATTAACAGAGAAAGTTCTTTGAGACATTTGCTGCTCTCATTCACCAAGAGAGGATTAGTTATGTTCTTTGATACATTAGTTTTTGCTTTTCTTTATTAAAATTATCATTTTTTTGTTATCATTTCGATTGATTTATGATTTTGAGTATTTGTTTTTATTTATGGTTCCATTTCATATGATCCAATTTTCTGTTTTGTTGATGCAAATTTCCACCGTTTGAATCAATTGACTTTCATTAATTTTTTTTATTTATGGTTCAATTCCATATACTATCGGTTCTAAAAAAGCCCCAAAAAAATATAATGGTTCCTTCAAATCTTATAAATTATTATTAAATAAGTCTTTTAAAATCTAATATGTAAAAAATCTTGATTAAAAAAAATTTCATAAAATCTTATAAATCATTACATTTTTTAAATATCTTTTAAAATCTTAATTGAATACACCCCATAAGTTTAATTGTTGAAGTGCAAGTAACAGCTCTGAGGTTGATAAATTTTCTTCGTGAGTTGCAGTTATGCAAAGTCGATTAGAATTATCAGTTGCTCAGTCCACAGTTTATGCAAAATGTCGGTAGCTATAATATCGTGCCAACAATAAAATGCATTAACATTCTGTACGGGCTTGCTGCCACAACTAATATTATAAAGGCGAATTAAGGCACTCACTTTTTTTCTTCGTCCTCTAGAGGGCTACTTCTCGGAATAATCTACAAATATAGCCAGCTGTACTCTACGGTTTGTTATTGACCCAAAAATTTATCAGTAAATTCTATATTTTAGAAATTTGTTTAAATTCCAAAAAATTCAGGCTCGTCCCTGAAGCTCTATAAATGGATATATCTATTTTCAACATAAATTTCAATATTTATTTAAGTCAATTAAATAATAGATATTTAAAGTCAAAATATTGTTTAATGATGTTAATTCATCTACCATTGGAACTAAGGATTATAATTTTTCTGTTCCGCCAAACATGATCCCGCCTTGAAATGAGATTTGTGATTATTTTTATTCTCAATTTGAAAATGAGATGAGATGGGATAAAATAAAAATCCTGAAATTTTTAGTTGGATGGGACACAATTTTAATTGGATAATACTGGATTTTGAATGGATGAGATGAGATGGTATTTTAAAGGAACATGACCATGATGATTTTTGTCCTAAAAAATTATCGGCTAGAACCATAATGAATTTTATCCTAATAAAATTATGGGACAGAACAAGATGTATATCACCCCTTTTATTTTTTTAAACTTTAGTAAGGAGAGTAGTTTTGATAATTTGGCATGTGAGTTTATAAAGCAACATTGCTTTATGTTTGCGAGAATAGAGAAAGAGAGAGAGAAAAAGAGAGCATTTTGTCTTGATTCGTTCAATTCATAGCCGATATTGATAGAATCTTTTAAGGAAAACATAGAATTCGACGAGAGAAATATTTTGAAGGTGATGTTATTACGGAAAACTATTGATTTTCACCGATTTTTTTATAAGAAGCTTTTTATTATTTTTCTCGATTTTTCATTGATCGGGAACACCGATTGACAAACAATTGGCGTCATTGGAACCAGAAGGGGGACACAAACACACAGACGCCGAAAAATTTAGATTCTGATTGGTGTATAATGCTCACGATGCCTTAGCAGCGGCGCATGAGGCACACATGCAGCACGTGGGAGCCGCGCGTCGGAGATAATCTTGTCGCCGATCTCCCGAGTCCCCAGCTGTGTTCCGACCTTTCCAAGTAATAATATATCTCTGAATCTTAATTTTCTTGTAATTTATCATTTTATTCGATTGATGTGTGTTATATATTTCAGAAACGTATATAGCTTTAAAGTGTGATTAATTTGCTTGCTTGGGCTACATAAATGATTGTCTTGTAGTTGGAAGTGAATTACGCACTTAATAGAAAAATAGTTGAGTAAGAATGTGTGAGGGAAGTTATTGCGGGCTTGAGATTTGTGCTAGTGATGTTTATCTGGTATGTGAATATATATGTTGTAAATTGAATATGATTATAAATTTGATGATGATGTATTGTATAATGGAAGTTCGTCTTATACACGGAACTCTGTTGAAATCCCGTTATGATTACGAGAGCGTTTAAATCACGGTTCTTCCATATTCTTTCATCTACTATAGTTAGGATTATGTTCCTTATCGTAAATTCTTATGTCTCTTCAGATGATCGAGATAACGTTGGCAGGGATAGTCCTTCTGTGTAGTTCTTATTCCCGATAATCAGCTCACCGGATGTGTGGATAAGTTTGTAACATTGATATTTTTCAAAGTATATAGTTATGTATGTATTCTTAAATGAATTTTCAAGATGATGCATTAAATGATTTAGTTTTTAGAAAAATTATATTTGGTTATAAAAGAATGGACGAATATTGATTATATTGAAATCATGAGTTTGTAATGTATGAGAAAGTTTGCATGATTTTGAGATACATGAGCATGTATTTTTATTACGATGCACTCCGTGTATGTATAGTGTATATATGCCAAATTATTTGCAGTGAGACGATATCTCATGTTGCGAATTTTGCTTGGAAGTTAGTTATTACCGTGAGGATGTCCCATGCTGTCAGTTTTATCGTATTTTCACGAGTGTGTATATAGATGAATGAACATTTTTATTTTATGTAACGTATTCCTATGGAGAATGAGATTTATGAGAAATAAGTTTTATAATTTTCAGGAAATCATTATGAAAAGTTTTATACTCCAAATTACATATTTATATATTTATTTGTATTATAAAAGACATATTTGATCCACCTTATTACTTGTTTATCCACAACACTAAATTGTGATATATTGCACTAAGTATGGGCTTACTCATTTCTTTAATTTTTCAGGTCAATAAGATTAGTAGATTATTCCTTTTATCCTCTGCTATTTTTTCATCATATTCTGTCAATAGAGAAATATTGTGCCAACAATCGAGTGTCTTTTAATATGTATTCTGAGATGAAAAATCTAGATATATCTTCCTTGTGTGGGTGTATTATTTTGTTATGGGCACATAGCTTATTTTTGATACCTTGATGTATATACACTTTATTTTGAATGGTTCTTTTGAGATAGATCATGAATATCGTATATATATATATATATATATATATATATATATATATATATATATATATATATATATATATATTTATATTGGATAGTCCGTTTTCTAAGAGAGATTTTATCGATTTTTCGACTCCGTCTCACCCTATCCTACTTAAAGGGACGGGTGTGACAAGATGATTTTTTTGATCCAATTATATATACGAGACAATACCAAAATTGATAAATTTTGACTCATCATATCCCCATTCCTAATTATAGAATACATGAGTAAATGGCAAATGCCACATGTCCTTGATAAATACAATTATAAAAAGAATATTGATAGAGATACACCAAAAAAAAATACATATCCAGTATATGTAAGGCATAAATTTATATTGAGTCCTCAAGGGGCGTGACTTGGTGGTGTATAATTCAGGATCTCATCTCGAGGTCCTTGGTTCGAATTCAGGGAGTGAATTTCTTGTAAGAGATTGAGACAGTCAGAGATTTACTTGTTCCGCTTAAGCCCGGAAGATGTAATTTAGCGGTGAGATTTCTAACGATTCAAAAAAAAAATTATATTGAGAAAATAAATAAAAATTAGATTGTGGGTTACAAATAATGTCTTGAGAGCGCGTCATGTGAGTGTGTATTTTAGACGTATATTTATTATTGTTGATTATAAATTGTAATTGTAAAAATAAGGTAGTGATAGCTAGTGCTAGTGGGCCTCTTCAACATTAACTTTTCCATGCACTGATTGTAACTGTGTATACAATTAAAGCCTTCAAAACAGATAATTCCTACCTAAATTCAATCAAGAATCTCTAGCTATTTATAAATATATCTCATTCTAAACTTTTGTGTCACACATTATCTCAATGACGAATAATGCTAGTAGAGTTGTTATTTATGTGCTATTTGTTGTTGCGGCATTTCTTTCCACTAATATTGATGCTAGAAAGCTATTGACCAAATGGGGTGCATTTGATGAGGATAAAACTTTCTTCCATAACGTGCCTGCAGCTTATGAAGGTCGATTTGGTGGTAGCTGGAGGTTTGGAGGCGGGGCCGGCTGGAGTTTTGGTGGTGGTGGAGGAGGGTTTGGTGGTGGTGGTGGTGGTGGTGGCGGTGTTGTTGGAGGGGCTAGTCTAGGTGGTGGTTCTGGTTTTGGAGGAGGAGCTGGAGGTGGGTTTGGGTCTGGAATTGGAAGGTACGGTGGCGGCGGAGGTGGTGGTTTTGGTGGCGGTGCTGGTGGTGGTTTTGGAGGTGGCTTACCTTGAAATTGAGTTCAAATTCTGTGTTCCACAAATGTTGCTGGCTATAACTGTGCACTAAATTGAATTAATGCTCATGCTTGCAAAGTTGGTCAATTTGTTTTGTATCAAGTAAGAAATTTAAATAACATGCCTTATATGACAATTAATCAATCATACAACAGTTTGTAAATTCAGTGTTACTTGTAAAAAAAAACATAAAGACTTTTCACACAACAGAAATATATATGATTTAATTGCATATCTCAATGCAAATTAGGCAATATTAATTAGGAATTAATTAAAGGGAAATTATATTCTGTACACGTGATAATAGGTAATAAAAGTGCGAAAATAGTATAATATTATTGATTTTATCATTTTTTTCACCCAGAGTTTTAAAAATGTATCAATTTTCACATTTTTTAAGTGGAAAATGAATAATTTCTTAAAGATAAAATTTCATTCATATATAAAAACAACACAAAAATATAATCACATGACTATAAAAGCTCAAATGTAATCTTAGGATATCATAATATTCAAGCTCAATCAGGATAAATCTAACAACATAAAATAAGATACGTTATGTGTTTTCTGTAGCCAATAGGGATACCTTTCACACTTAATCTTATTGCAAAGTTGACGACTATAGATATCTAATTAGAAGTGAAACAACATATAATACACACATTGTATATTCAATTTTTACAATAGCGCATAATTAATCTATTACAAGATAATTAATAGATTTGCGAGAGATATCTCGGGAGGTACCGAAAAGCTCCGGTCTTTTTAGTGTGCAATATGATATTTTTTTGTAATTGCTAGTGGAAAAATATAAACTTTTAGAATATCGGGTAGAAAAATAATAAAGTCAAAAATATTATAATATTTTCAAACTTTTACCTAATTTAAGGTGAATCGGGGATAATTTTCCGTAATTAAATCATGTATCTGATGCACTTACCATGTGATATTCATTCAATGCGTCTTCACTCTAGGCTAGAGTTTCACAGCCGGCACAAAATATCAAACAACGAAACCAATGGTATATTAATTATCAACACCTTTTGGTAAATTTTGACGAATTTTCAATTCATCATTTGATATCGACCCTCTTCATCTCAAAGATTTAATTAGTATAAATTAACAACCCCATTAATCTTATGCAGTCACTCTATTACTACCCTATATATTATATATGTCTCCCACGTATACGTGCTCATTATGCCCAACCGACCAATAATGAGCAAATCACATGTTTGTTAATTTGCTGAGGCATTTGAAAACTTTCGTGAATCGAATATGTTAAAGGATACTTTTAACATTCATTGGCTCTGGTTAAGGGTGGTAATTTGGGTCAGGATTCGTTTATCCGTTCGATTCGATTCGCTTTAAAGCGAATACGGGTTTGAAAAAATAGATTCGTTTAATAAATAGGTCAATTCGATTCGATTCGTTTATTAAACGAATCGAATACGAATTTAAGCTTATTGATTCATTTATTCGTTTATGATTCGTTTTATTATTTTTATTTACTAGTTCTTGTTAATTTTCAATTAAGATTCGAGAAATTATAGCTAATTATCATTGAAAAAATTAATATTTTCGATATTTGGTGAGATATTTTTAGTAAATATATTAATTACATATTTCATATGTATATATTTATGAAGAATTAATGTAAATCAAGTGTGGTAAATTATTTTATTAAATAATATCATTGACTAAACGAATATTCGAATTCGATTCGTTTATTAAACGAATCGAATACGAATCCTGATATTAGGATTCGTTTAATAAACGAATCGAATACGAATCTATCACATTTTGATTCGATTCGTTTAAGAGTCGATACAAATTCGATTCGTTGATTCGTTTTGCCACCCCTAGCTCTGGTCTTTGCCCTTTTGATAGACGGTGAATCGCTTTCTTAATAAATGATTGCTCATAAATTAATGGCTTTCATTGTATGTAACTAAAATTAAGCTTAATTCATTCTCAAATTTTTGATTAGATTACCGAAAAAGTAACATTAAGTGAAGCCACTAGGTTATAAAATGTAAGAAAACCAGCATATATAAACTTCTTAATCGGGGCTACTACGTACGTACTATGGGCAGACACATCATCATTATTATTATTATTATATATATGAGAACCATATTGTATCCCATTATCTTTTCGAATATGCAAATATATATCATACATGATCATTACATCACGATTGTTCTCAACTTGATTTCTTTAATCATGAGTTTTTGTTGCATCTTGTAGGATGTTTCTACAAAATGGGTATTGCCCACAATCTCTAGAACTTCTATAATTTTTATTTTTATTTTTCATTTGCCAGAAGTTTCATAGCACTCTGTTCTTCTTATATTGATACGGTAATTGAAAAACAAAAGAATTTAATATAAACAAAATCTTTTTGAAGGAGTAATTATATGGTACCAGTAATGTATGCGTAACATGATATCATCAATCAACAAATATATAATATATGGGGTTGTACTAAATATAACTATAATTTATGGAAAAAATTTCTCTGTGGCTGGCGTACGAGTTCATATTGCTTAACTGGTGCGTCGGCCTAATCAATCTATGCTATTTGACAAAATAAGTGAGTTTTATAATAAATTTTAAAATTTTAAAATCAAAGTTATGAGGCCCACTAGACATGTGGGTCCCACAATGGCCATTCAAAGGAACATGATTGGGCTAATTTACCCGCTTTAGTCCCACAAAACTTTTTCTCATCATTTGTTTATTTTTTCAACTATATTTTACCACGTATAATAATATATTATTAGATTATTATACGGTGTTATCGTTGCATAGTATATATTTTTTTAGAAGATATTATAATTATTATTATTTTGGCATATGTGTACATCCAAATTAAAATGAAAATTAGTGATCATGTGCCTACCGCAATAACCAACACTGCCAATATAATAATTAAACTTTAAAAGATTCATGAATCTTTGCTACATATATTTGAAGGATTATTGTTTTTATTATTTTGTTAATATGGGACAACGCATGAAGGATTTTTTAGGATATTCTTTCAATAATGGGGAGGAGATGGGTTGCTAGTAGCTTCCCTTGCCGGTTCAGGAAGGACTAAGATCCGGACCGTCACTTTTTCTCTGAAAGCAAGCATGGTTCTTGCTTCCCTCTCTACTCCCTTACAAATTAGTTCCTACTCTAAGATTAGTTCTTTAATTATGCCAAGAAACACGGAATTTCTCTAAATATTAATTATCAACCTCATCATATGCGTAGGCACTGTGTACTGGAGTCCACTTTGAGATTTTAATTAATCATCTTAATTAGCATAAGGTTAATTAGTAGTATATAGGAGATATTTGCCTTAGTGGGAGTAGTTTTTTTCCCATTAGAAGCTCTACGTTGCTAAGATTTGTGTGCCAATGATGACATATCGTATAATATATTTCTTGCCTGGATATTCATGTGTGGATGACTGGTTTTATCTCGATCAACCACTATCACTATGGTTGGATGGGTGGTCCTTTACGCCCATTGGTTGCTAAGATTTGTTTGCCAATGATGACATGATATCGTATAATATATTTCTTCAATTCAAGTGTTTAAGCTAACCGCATTAGCCGTCACAACAACAGCTAGCTAGCTAGCAAGAAACCAAATGCAATTTTATTCTTACTTAGTTCTTGCACCATTTGGTCACATGGTATCCACATGGCTGTTTTCATATCCTATGAGGAAATCATTGGTGACTTCCAGCAAGTCTATTCAATCTCTAAATAATTGATTGTCAGCTTCATAAAGTGAACTTGACAGATTGGAATCCACGTATTTTGAAGAACTGATGTGGGTTTTTTTGGCATACTTAAGATGAATTTGTAGTATAATAATATGGCCAATATTATTGCATTAGTCTTTCTCTCTAGATATATCTCCAGAAGATACAATCACCTACTCCACCATCTCAATTTCATTACTGTATGTTGTGTATATATTAATTATGTACCACTAGATTCTATATGTGCTACTAGTCTCTACTATATTTGGTTTATGATTAAATCGAAATAAGATATTTAATATTATATTTGCTACTAATAAACTATTTGAGTTTTTTTTAATAATATTTGTCGGCTACGGTTGACCAAACGAGAAGTAGTTTGGACTTTTCTTGTCTTGGATGACTTGTTTATTGCTCCCGCCAATTCCACGTCGCTTTGAACTACAGTTATCGAAAATGAACCATGAAACTAGTTACACTTGTATTAGTGTGACACAACTTGTATAAATAGGAGACACCAAAAAGGAGGAAGCCGAGACAAGCGGGCTTAGTTGTGTATTTACAAAGTCGAGCTCGCTTGTTATTCTAAGAGCCATGGATGCTTTTCTTAAACAATTCTACGTGGCTATTCTGCTTTTGAGTATTGTTAGTGCTTTGGCTGGCGTTAGCCATCATGACGATGAGAATGGTTACGGTCGTCCAAGTAGTTTTAAGTCTCGAAATGGTTTTGGAAATGATGACGATGATAATGATGATTATTGCTCGTACCGAAATTGGCGAAGTTGTGGGAGTTTCTTTGGTGGAGGTGGAGGTGGAGGCGGCGGAGGAGGCGGAGGTGTGAAGGGTGCGGGTGTTGGTTATGGACATGGTGAAGGACATGGAGCTGGAGGTGGTTTTGGAGGTAATGGTGGAGGTGGTGCTGGTGGAGGAGGTGGAGAAGGTGGTGGAGGTGGGCTTAATGGAGTGTCTGGACATGGTAGTGGTTATGGTGCTGGTGTTGGAGGTGGGGCTTTTGGAGGTGGAGGTGGAGGTGGAGGAGGAGAGGGTGGTGGGGGTGGTAGCAGTGATAATGAGAATGGTTCTGGTGAAGGGTCTGGTCATGGTTCTGGTTTTGGTGCTGGAGGGGGAGGCGGAGGCGGGGGCGGGGCGGAGGCGCGGGCGGTAAGGGTTCAAATGGTGGGTATAGTCATGGAAGTGGTTTTGGGGCTGGTGTTGGTTTTGGAAGCAATGAAGGAGGTGGAGGAGGAGGCGGCGGCGGCGGTGGTGGAGGAGGTTCCAATGGGGGGTATGGTCATGGAAGTGGTTTTGGTGGTGGTGCCGCAGTTGGCATTGAAGGTGGAGGAGGAGGAGGTGGAGGTGGAGGTGGCGGCGAAGGAAGTGGACACGGTGAGGGTAGTGGGTATGGAGCAGGAGTAGGTGTTGGTGGTTCTAACGGTGGCAAAGGTATGGGACAAAGACATGGAGGTGGCAATGGCAACAATGGAGTGAGTGTAGGATTTGGGATGGGCATTGGATTTGGATTTGGGGTTGGGGTTGGCATTGGAAATAATGGAGGTGAAGATGCGAGTAACTATGATGCCAACAATGGTAATGGAGATCGACCCTAGAGATCAAATATAAGAGAATATTTTGATGCTTTCAAACCGTCGTCAGAACAATGTTTCATTCTTTTGTAGAAATTGATTATATGTTCGATCTTTCTATATTGCATTGCATGTAATGCCCCATGCATAAGCATCGATATTTACTGTTTTTGTTCTCAAATAAATGGTTTATTTTATATTCTACTACAAATCTTGTATGCATCTTCCTTTAGATCCTTCAAATTCAAGCTCTGCACTTATTTTGCAAGTCAACTACATGTAGTTCTGACAAACTGTATTAATTAACATGCCTGTTGAACTTGATAATCGAATCAAAACTTTGAATTAGTAGTTGGTTTAAAAAGATAATGAGAAAATTATACAAATAAATTTGATTAATATTTTATAAAGATTTTATCAAGTTCACAGAGAACCTGATAATACTGCGTTATTTCGTGCTTTCTATTGACTGTAACCTTTTCCAAACAATGTTCGTCAATCTTCACACGCCGCGAAATCAGCGAAATCGTTAAACAGCGCCGCAAGTTCGAGTACAGGCTGAAGAGACCGAGTCCATTGAAGCAAGACTACTTGGCGTATATCGAGTACGAATCTCAGCTCGACGCTCTCCGCCGCCTCAGGAAGAAATCGGTTGCGCCTGAGACAGAAAACGAAGAGAGACACGTGAACAAGAAGTCCAAGAAAATGAAAAAGTCAGTTTCGGATTTCGCCGGAGTCGCGAGGATTCTGGAGATTTATAGGCTGGCCGTTATGAGGTTTAAAGGAGACATTGAGTTGTGGTTTAAGTATTTGGAGTTTTGTAGGCTGCGGAAAAATGGAAGAATGAAGAAGGTAATTGTTTTGTTTTCTATTTCATGTGTGTTTGGTTTTTGAAACTTTGTTGAGTTGTCATTGGTGTGTTTGTTTGGCTGCTGAGAAAATAAATAGGCTGAGTGAATAGAGTTTGCTTATTATAGTTGTTACTTGATAGTGAAATTTTTTTTTGAGACTTTGAATGTTATGTCCTGTTACAATGTGCTCTGGGAGCAATTTTCAATTCTAATTGTTTGTGGTTGCTGTATTTGCGCTCACGGTTGTAATTATAAAGAGTGTTCAACCAAAATGACATTCACTCTGTCTGCTAGGTATGTTTAGACTGCAAAAAAAAAAAAAAAATCGATGCTCCCATTTTCTTTCATGCTTAAGTAACTACTGAAACTTTAAATCCTTCAGTAAATTGGGAAAATGGGGTTGGTTCAAGTATGAGTCCCTGGTTCATTTAAGTTATAATCCTAAATCTTTGAATTGTTTTATGAATGTATCGTAGTTTCAATCTTTGTTAAATCTTTTTGTTAAACATTTGTAGGTCCTGGCTCAAGTGATTAGGTTTCATCCGAAGGTCCCTGGAGTTTGGATATATGCTGCAGCTTGGGAATTTGATCACAACTTAAATGTGACTGCTGCTCGTGCTCTAATGCAGAATGGTTTGAGAGTGTGCCCAACATCAGAAGACCTTTGGGTAGAGTATCTCCGCATGGAACTCACATATCTTAAAAAATTAAAGGCCCGGAAGGTTGCTCTTGGAGAGGACAAGGGAACTTTGGTCCGTGATTGTAGAGATGCTGATGAAAAGCAATGGAAAAATGAAAACAAAGATTTGTTTATGCCCCTAGATGGAGAGGTAGAAAATAATGATGGATCACAGGACGATAATATGGAGTCTGAAAAAAAGCTAGACTTGTTTAGGGAACAGGGGTTAAGAGTTCTTCGGACTATTTACAATGGAGCAGTGGAAGCTCTCACTTCTAGTTTGAGCATGAGATAGCGATTCTTTGAAATTGTGGAAGCATCAAATTTGGCACAATCTGATGACTTGCGTGAAGAAATATTAAGTGAGATGAAGAGAGATTTTTCAGCAGATCCAAAATATTGGGACTGGCTTGCAAGACTTGAAATGACTGATTCTATAGGCAAGCAGGAGACAAAGGAGGATATCATACCTTCTCAAATGCAGAAAGCTATTCAGGTATGAGTTGGTATGACTTAGTGAAATCCTAAAAACTAGCAAATTGTTTCATTTTTGGTTTATTATGATTTATTTTATCTGCATTATACATTGCTTAACAAGCATCTTTGACTCATACTTTGCAAGGAACTTGACTGTACAAAATTCCACACATTCTAAATGCTAGTGAATTCTCTGTCTAGTGATTACCTCGGACTCTTCTTTTGTGTAGGTTTATGAGGAGGCCTTGAAAAATGCGCCTTGTAGCATGATGTTTGATCAATATTCCAAGTTTTTGATGGATATGATTGCTCCCAAACCAGTAGAAACCAGAGTTTCTGAGTTATTCTGTCACATTAAACATTATATTTCACATCTTTTGACTGTATATGAAAGGGCAGAAGCAGTGGGGTGCTTGACCGAAGATATTGCTTGCAGATATATTACACTTTACTTGCAACTAGGGAAAATGGATGAAGCCCAGAAACTAGCAGCAAAGCTTTGCAGTGGAGAACTATCAGATTCAGTACATTTATGGTTATTAAGGGTCTCAATGGAAGTCAGATGTGCTACAAAGAATTACTCTGGTCCAAGTAAGGCTGATATGCTATCCATCTTTGAACTACTGAGAATTATTTTGACAAAAGTTTCAGTAACGATAGCTGAGAGCTTATGGTTTATGGTATGTTATCAAATACTCAGTTGTTATTACCTATTAGTCCTATGCAACCATGTTTCTTAAAATTATTCTATACTGCAGGCACTAGAGTTTTTTATAAATCAAAATCTCTATTTTGATAAGTTGGTGGAGATTTCCCTCATTTCAGTGGCTAAAGATGGTGGTGGTGAACATGGATTTTCCCTCCCTTCTGCTATCATAAATATTGTTCTTCAGAAAGATGGTATTCAGCAAGCAAGAGAGATGTACAAGCGGTGAGTTTGTAAATAGGAGCTACTGACCATCGTGCTAATGACTTAAAATTTATTGTTGACCAGCATAACAGGCTTGCATTATAGTAAAAGATATAGCCAGAATCTTGTTTTAACCTACACTATTTTCATTCCTTCCACAGTTGGGAACATCCGAAACTGCTGCAGCTGTCCATTGGCGTGCAAGGAAGACACTCTAAGGACTCGGCTGCATTTACTGCTTTTTCAGATCCATTCTAATTCATTTGTGATTGTAGGCGAAACGCCACCAATTTTGACCTTGTTTCCTAATTAATACCCTTTACTTATTTGGGTGTAATTGAAAAGAGTGTCTGTTTTCTTTTTTGAACTTCAAACAATCAGACACTGCTGCAATTCTGGTGGGAACAATAATTGATTCTAAAATCAATCATAATGCCTGTCTTGAGAGAGGTCTTACATACTGAACAGTAGTACTCATGTCAAGAAGAAATCAGATGAAATTATAAAATCCACCTATGAAGATGCAATTTCAAACAAGATCATTAATAAGCTGCCACTCATGCGGGAAAAAGATTTGGAAGAATAGTACCTTCATTAACGCTAGCCAACAAAATTATTGAGAAGCATAAAAAGTAGCCGATCCAGAAGTGTGAAGAGAACAACAGATATACCTATGACTCGGTACAGAAATACATATTGGAGATTTAAACAGAGAAGTTATTCAATGACCTGCTGTATTAATTTACAATGTTTGAAATTGAATCATCAGCCGAACATGAGATTTGAGGAAAATGCATTTTTTTCTGGATATTGAATCACCCGCTAAACTCTTGGCCACTGTGGACTCACTACCTGCACAAGCCATATAGATAAATGCATAAGCAGCAGCCATAACAGAGTAACACCAAACAAATAGAAGTTTATTGTTAGACAGATATTCGCCTCTGATTTAATGAAAGATGAAGCAAAGGTCCCTAACCTCTAGTGTGCTGAAAACTAATCGCATTCGACTGGCAACAACTGATGGCTCTTCAGCGAGTCCCACAACCGCCATTTGCTCTAACTGAAGAGTCTTCACTGGAAGCCTTTGTAAGCACAAGAGAGAGAGAGAGAGAGATCAGCTAAAGTCTGTACTAGGCTACTAGCAGCAAAAAATAAATATGGTTAAAGTACCTTACCATGCCATTCCCCGCACATAATATGCATTTGCTATGAGAGCACAGAAGCCTTTCCACTGAAGCAGTATTTCATCTGATACTGGAGGTGTAGATGACCATCTAACTATAGTCGGTTGTGGTGTACACAAGATGGTGATGAATATGATGCTCAACCACAGAATACACTCATCAACCTAAACCATAAATAAGAAATATGGGGATCCACTTCAGAACATTCATAATGAATGTTGCAATCAAGCGGCACAAAAGCGAGTAATACATAAAAAAAGTGAGTCACCTCCTCTGAGAAAATCTTGGATTTCAGACTGGTGCCTCCACCATAGCTTTGCAGCGCTTTGATTTCAACACCAGATTCCTTCAAAGCAGTAAGTTCTTTCCTTAATCCTTCATCTGTGCAACCTAGTGCATATGCATTCACTCCCGCACTAATGAATTCCTGATTTACATTAACCAAGTCCTAACATGTTATTCAGAGAATACGGCATAGCAACCTTTAGAACAGATTAAGCCAACAGATTAATATACTTTAAGGTTGTCACCTCCACCACGGTCAATGACATTCCTGTATCGCCTAAACAAACTGATTGCTATATTGCGTGATGAACGATACTCATCATCCGGCGAGATTGAATCATGTGAACGACACTGACATTTGAAATTATAATCAAGTAATTCAATGAAGTTAAAATCAACTAAAAGTGAAAGGGCACACTTTAACCGAAGGGACAGAACTCTGCTTACCAGCCACTTCTTTGAAGGCAGTCGTTGCGATAAATGATTAATATCTAGCAGATCATGGCCTTTCCAAGAAAAGGAGGAATTACGAACTACATTAACACAAGAACCCTGAAATGGGCTAGGAGAAATTGCAATGCTAGTCAAGTAATTAACATTCGTAATCTTGCAGGGAGAAGCATCATGCAGTGTGTTATAACCCTGATATCCCAGGCACTTGCTGATAGCTCCAAGATGATGAACCGTCAACATTGTGGAACCATAATATACTTGCCTTTAAATACAAAAACAAACACCCATAAGGGTACAGAAAAGAAGATACAAAATAGTTTCCAAAACTATTACTTGTACATAAAAATGTGCCAAGGATTTTAACTGAATAAAAGTTTTATTTTTTTTCCCTTTTATCTTGCAAAGCAAACACCACAGGATTTGCAAAACTCGCAATTCAATTTTTTTTCAACTAAACGTAAATTTCTGAGGCAATAAAGCAAAAACTTTACTAAAAGCTAAGCAAAGAAACACAATTTGTTTGCTCATCATAATCTAATCCTAGCTCCTTAGTCCCTCACATAAATTTCCCAGTTAAGAAAACAAAGGTAACCAATAGAAATTTGATCATACATATTAGTCGTCACTTATCAGCACCATATAATCATTATGGTCAAATTTAAAAAGATTGAGCTTTGAAATAACAAAGCAAAAAAGAAAAGTCTTATCAATAAATAAGAAAAGAATGAGATAATTTAAAATTACCCGTTTTAGTGTATAGTTGAGCTCTTGTGGAAAGAACAGCAAAAACGAAGCAGGTTAATTTTCAGAGACAGAAAGATGGCAGAATAAAAAATATAAAAGAACCATAATAAAATGAAATGGATTGCTTTTTAAAGAGTTCTAAGAGGCTTTAACTGAAGCCACCAATCTTTTGAATGGTTCCAAAGATTCCATTTGAATCCCATTTATTCTGGCTGTTATGAGAAAATAAAAAGAAACGTGGGCACACCTCATACAACATTTTTCTGCTTTCGTGTTCGATGACTAGTGAGACTCCCTTGCAAAAACAGAACATTTGGGTGAGTTTTGTGTCCGATTCAAGAAACTACGTCGTTCCATATAAGCAACTTTGCTTCTTTGTTGGGCCGAAGCCGAAGCCCTTTAGAATCATGTGGTACAGAGAATAAATGACTAATTATCCCCTCCATTGGGCTAAATTTAAGACCCACTTGCAAAAACCAAAAACCAAAATCTTATAATTTTATTTTTTTTGAAAGTAACCTTAAATCATTCATTAAATATGTCAAAGTTCACCAACTTAAGATCTCCTGCACTCACTTCCACAACAAGGAATCTTACACCCATCTAACATCAGATCACTCAACTGGGTCCCCCGCAAACCTCGGAGAAAAAGAAACAGAGGCAAAAAGACACCAGTCCAAGATTCTATACCAAGTTTGACAGCCGTTGATTTTTACAGTAGATAGCCAAAAACAGTACAACTTAACTTTTTTTTTTTTGGAAGAAAATAAGATTATCATTAAATCAAAGAGGTGAGAATACACCTAATGTTTGATGGAAAGTCGTCTTTCCAAATAACAGGATAACAAATATTAGTTGCTACTTTCGCTAAAGCGTGAGCAATAACGTTACAGAAACGAGAAGCGTAGCAAACAAAATGGTCGTCTAACCTAGCTAGCTTAGCAATAATGTCATTAATGATCCACAGAGTTTCTGTCAACGTGCCCTTCCTGTTATGAATCAAGTCCTCAACTTGAGTGCTATCAGATTCCACTATCAAGCGCCGGATATTCAGCTCTTCAGCAACATGGAGGCCAAACTTGATAGCTTCAGCCTCACCCACTTGGACATCCCCAATGAACTCGATGTTCTTAACCGCTACACACAAAACATTCCCGGCAGAATCCCTAAGAACCACTCCCAACCCAGCCTTACAAGTACAAAAATCAACTGCCACATCTGTATTCAATTTAACCCAACCCGCCGGAGGAGGCTTCCATGTTCGGTCACCACTACTGGGCGACCTACGAGCGATTGTTAAGTCTGTAATTGACAACAAATTGCAAGAGTCCACCATAGCCTCCGCTTTAGCAAAAGACCTAATCGGGTCTTCAGCACTACCTTCAAATAAATGTACATTCCGAGCTTGCCAAATCACCCAACATAAGGCTCTAAACAACTCGACTTCTACCTCACTCCCAAGCTTCCTTACTTCAGAAATCACAGTCAATAGATCTGCCCTTCCCGCCACACTGACAACTGAGAAAAAAAGAGATAATTTCCAGACTCTACTAGCAAACTTACAGTGAAACAATGCATGGGAGATAGATTCACAGCAGTCCCCACATCGAAAACATGAAGGATCCATCCGTATCTTCCTCTTCCACAGATTTTCTGCTGAAGGCAGCAGATTTTCGGTCAACCTCCATAGTAGAATTTTGATCTTTGAGGGGAGAGAGCTACTCCAGATAAGCTTCCAATACTCTGCCCCTCCATTCGAACTACCAGGCTCCTTGTTTTTCTTCTCACTCCACGCCAATTGATACCCACTTTTCACCGAATACAAGCCCCTTTTGTCAAAGTGCCACAGTTGATGATCTTCACTTGGCTCGCTTGGAAGATGAATTTTCAAAATTTCCTCAGCATCAATTTGGTGAAAACTCCTTGAAATCAAATCTCCATTCCAAGAATTACCAATCAGCAGATCCGCGACCAACGACCCTTCCCTAATGCTAGAAGGCATGACAGGTTTGAAAACTCCTGGTTTAGGGATCCATTTATCTTCCAGAATCTTAACTTTCTGCCCGTTACCTATCCTCCAACGCAAACCTTTATCCAGTAGCTCCTTGCCCCAAAGAATACTACGCCATATAAATGAAGGATTTGACCCCAATTTTGCATTCTGAAAATCTGAATTTGCAAAGTATCTCGCCTTCAACACACGGGCTACCAAAGAATTGGGCTCCTGAATTAATCTCCACCCTTGTTTCGCAACCAATGCTTGATTAAAAGAGGACAGCTCTCGAAACCCCAAGCCTCCCCGAGATTTAGCCACACATAACTTGTCCCATTTAACCCAGTGGATCTTCTTCTTATAATTGTTTGACCCCCACCAAAATCTTGAAATTTCCTTCTGGATATCATCACAAACCCCTTGAGGCATTCTAAATACGCTCATAGCATATGCCGGAATAGCTTGAGCTACAGCTTTAATAAGGACCTCCTTCCCCCCACACGAAAACAACTTAGACTGCCATCCCGAAATTTTTCCTATAACCCTCAGCCTAATCTCATTAAAGAAACTCGACCTTTTCTTTCCAATCATCGCAGGAAGACCTAAGTATTTCTCGTGTCTTGAAACCACCCTTAACCCAAATATATCCTTAATCGTCTCCATCTGCCCTGACTTGGTTTTGCTACTAAAGAACATGGAACTTTTATCATAATTGAATACATGTCCTGAAGCTGCTGAATATCTGTCCAAAACTTTCTTCAAAGCTTGGCAATCGGCGGCTTTAGCCCTGGAGAAGATCAAACTATCATCGGCGAATAACAAATGGGAAATGGAAAGCTCTCTATTAAATCTCAGCCCTCTAAACAAGTCTTGTTTCTCCGCATTTAAGATGGATTGCGAAAACACCTCTGCACAAAGAATAAAGAGATATGGGGATAGGGGACATCCTTGCCTGATGCCCCGTTGAGGAGTAATATTACCCCTAACTGTCCCATTAAGAATCAACGAAAATGAAGCTGTAGAAATACACCCCAAAATCAAACGCACCCATTCACTTGAAAAACCCAGCTTCAACATCACATTTTCCAGAAAACCCCATTCAATCCTGTCATAAGCCTTGCTCACGTCAAGTTTAAGAGCCACCAAGCCATTATACCCTTTAGCTTTCCGAATTTTATGTAAACATTCGTAGCCTATAATAATGTTGTCTGTAATAAGTCTTCCAGGAATAAAAGCACTCTGCGAAGGTGAGATAATTTGATGCAGAATAATTTTGATTCTATTGGCAATAGCCTTAGTCACCAACCGATAGATAACATTACATAAGCTAATAGGCCTAAAATCAGAGACTCTTTCTGGCTGCGCCGACTTAGGGATCAAGGCAATATAAGTGTGGTTGAGATGACCTATATTACCTTTCTTATTAAGCACTTGTAAGCAAACTTCAGTAACTTCAGGGCCCACAACTTCCCAGTGTCTAGTAAAGAATCCGGCTTGTAACCCATCTGGTCCGGGCGCCTTAGTAGGACACATCTGAGAAAGAGCGACTCGAATTTCCTCCTCCGTGAATGGCTTTCCCAGCTGAAGGTTCATTTCTGAGGAAACCCGGGGAGAAATGCCGTTGATAACATCAGCTATACAAGCCTGAGATGGATTTGAGCTAGTAAAAATACTCTGAAAGTAGTCACAAAAGACTGTCTCAATATCTTTATCCTCCTCAACCCAATGGCCTTCCTTGTCTCTAATCCTTTTGATTTTATTCTTTCTATTTCTGGCCACTGCCCGGTGATGAAAGTACTTCGTGTTTTTGTCGCCCCCCTTCAGCCAATCTGCTCTAGATCTTTGCTTCCAATAAATCTCCTCCTCAGAGAGCCATTTATCAAGTTGCCCTTCAATCTTCCTGATTTCCTCCCTGTCATTGTACTGATTCCCATTCCTCTTAATAAGGCTGAGTTCGCTCAATAAATTCTCAATCTTCCTGTTATGACCCTTGAACTCATAACAACTCCAGTTATTGAGCCTCTCCATAACTCTGGCTGAAGCTACTTTAACATTGAGAATCTTGTCTGCAAAACTACTCATATTCAACGTCCCCCACTCATCTTTAACGATATCTTTACATACCTCATAAAAACTCCATCTATCTTCATAGTGCAGCCTTTTACCGTGATACTTCCTACTACAATTGAGCTGATTTCTCTCTCGCACTTCCATGATCACTGGACAATGGTCCGAGCTCCAAGCAACCCCATTAACGGCAGGCCTAGCATAGAAAAATTGTGCCCAAGCATCATTATAAAAGAACCTGTCCAACCTCTCCTCTATCAATTGTGAACCGAACCTCATATTAGACCAAGTGAATGGATATCCCTTGCATCCTGCATCCCTTAACTGGCACCCTCTTGTAGTGTTTTTAAAATCAGCAATGGCCCTCCAAAATCAGTACAACTTAACTTAGAAACACACGAACATGAATAAAAACAGAGAGTTGCAACCACTCACTCACGATGGGTTTTGTTTTTCGTTGGCCCTCTCTTGAAGTTGAAAGTTGAAAGTTGAAACCCTCTTTCCAGCCATGCAGTGGCCCTCTCTTAAAATTAAAATAAGTGTTTTGTAGAATATTAAAAAAAGAGAGACGGTCGTTGGTAGTGTGAACACTGCATGGCTGGAAAGCAGAATAGAGTATCCTTCCAAAGCTCCCCGCCTCAACGGAAACCGGAGGTACTTGACCTCATACATTCAGATGTATGCGGTCCGATGCAGACGAGAACACTTGGTGGGTCACTGTATTTTGTGACATTTATTGATGATCATTCAAGGAAGACATGGACATACACCTTGAAGAGAAAAGATCAAGTGCTTGGAGTGTTCAAGGAGTTTCACGCCCTGGTGGAGAGAGAAACCGGTAAGAAACTCAAATGCATCAGAACAGATAACGGTGGAGAATACAGAGGTCCGTTTGATCAGTACTGCAAGACGCAAGGAATCCGACATCAAACGACACCTCCGAAGACACCTCAGCTGAATGGCCTAGTTGAGAGGATGAACATAACCTTGTGCGAAAGAGTCAGAAGCTTGCTATCACAAGCCAAGCTACCGAAGACATTTTGAGGGGAGGCACTAAACACAACTGTACATGTTTTGAACATGTCCCCATCGGTCGCACTGAAAGGTAATGTTCCTAACCAAGCTTGGACAGGTAAAGAAGTGTCATACGAACATTTGCATGTCTTTCGGTGCAAAGCATTTGTACACATCCCAAAGGATGAGAGATCCAAGCTTGATGCAAAGACACGACAGTGTGTTTTTATTGGCTATGGTCAGGATGATTTCGGCTACAAATTGTATGATCCTGTTGAGAAGAAGATCGTCAGAAGCCGAGATGTTGTCTTCGTTGAAGACCAGACCATAGAAGATATCAGAAAGGAGATAAAAACAATGCCCCAGCGATACAGAGATGTGAATCCAGAACCTCATACACCGGTGCCAGTACGAGTTGAAGATGATGTTCCCAGACAGGAGGGTACATGTGATGAAGCTCCCAGAGATGATGATCATGATCAACCACCAGTACTAGAAGCTACACCAACAGTTCCACAGATAAGGTCTGACAGAGAGAGGCGACCTTCAACCAAATACTCTGCATATGAGTATGTGCTGCTTACTGACGGGGGAGAACCCGAGAGCTATCAGGAGGCTGTGGAAACAAATGACAAAGAAAAGTGGGAGGAAGCCATGCAAGATGAGATGAAATCTTTGCATGACAATCACACTTTTGAGTTGGTGAAATTGCCAAGAGGCAAACGGGCTTTGAAGAACAAATGGGTGTACAGAGTGAAGCAACATGAGCATACTTCACAACCCCGGTACAATGCCATACTAGTTGTCAAGGGATTCAATCAGAGGAAAGCCATTGACTTCGATGAAATCTTCTCTCCAGTTGTGAAGATGTCATCCATCAGAGTGGTACTCAGCTTAGCAGCAAGCCTCGACCTGGAAGTTGAGCAGATGGATGTCAAGACCGCATTTCTTCACGGAGATCTGGAAGAAGAAATTTACATGGAGCAACCAGAAGGCTTCAGAGTCAGTGGGAAAAAGGACTATGTGTGCAGACTCAGGAAAAACCTCTACGGTTTGAAACAGGCACCGAGACAGTGGTACATGAAGTTTGAGTCAGTTATGGGGGAGCAGGGATACAAGAAGACCACTTCAGACCATTGTGTTTTCGTTCAGAAGTTTTCTGACGATGACTTTATCATCTTACTCCTATATGTAGATGATATGTTGATAGTTGGCAGGAATCAATCGAGGATTGATAATTTGAAGCAGCAACTGAGTAAGTCTTTTGAGATGAAAGGCTTGGGGCCAGCTAAACAGATTCTTGGCATCAGGATCGGCCGTGATCGAAAAGCCAGGAGATTATACTTGTCACAGGAGGAGTATATTGAGAAAGTACTTCAGAGATTCCAGATGGACAAGGCTAAAGCGGTTAGCACTCCTCTTGCTACCCACTTTAGATTGAGTACACAACAGACCCCCTCTACTGAGACAGAGAATGAGGAAATGAAACAGGTTCCATACACCTCAGCAGTGGGAAGTCTTATGTATGCCATGGTGTGCACGAGGCCAGACTTAGCACATGCAGTTGGATTTGTCAGCCGGTTTATGTCAAACCCAGGACGGGAACACTGGAATGCTATCAAATGGATTATGCGGTATCTTCGAGGCACATCCAAAATGAGGCTATGTTTTGGAAGCAGCGAACCAGTGTTGATAGGCTACACCGATTCAGATATGGCAGGAGATGTGGATACCCGAAAGTCTACTTCGGGGTATCTGATTACTCTCTCAGGAGGAGCTGTGGCATGACAGTCTAGGTTGCAGAGATGTGTTGCACTTTCTACAACAGATGCAGAATTCATTGCAGTTACAGAAGCTTGCAAGGAATTGCTGTGGATGAAGACATTCGTCCAGGAATTGGGTTTCAAAGCAGGAGAAGTACACTTTATACTGCGATAGCCAGAGTGCTATCTATCTCGGTAAAAATTCGACATTTCATTCGAGGTCAAAACATATCGATGTGAGGTATCACTGGATACGGGACGTCCTGAGCTCGAAGCTGTTAGAACTCAGGAAAATTCACACCGACGACAACGGTGCCGATATGTTCACGAAGGTTTTACCGAAGGAGAAGCTTGGAATCTGTCGTGCCATAGCCGGGATGACAAAACTCTCCACATAGTCAGAGTGAGGAGATTCAGAGAACTACGATTGGCTTGATCCCAACTCAGGGTACGTAGGCAGTCATACAGATGCAGCCAGAGGAGGATCATTTGGAGGATCCAGATTTGGGTGATTGATGGTCGGCTCAGATTTTGGGCAAATCTTCACCGAGGGGGAGATTTGTTGACTAAGTGGCCGAAAGTTGCATGCATAAGACATGCAACTTTCGGCACTTTTGGCAGGAAGCTTGGCTGCCAACTCTGCAATAATTTGTTACGCGTTTTGTGCCAAAACGTGTTGCAACAATGCACACGGTTTTGGCACTATAAAAGGAGCCATTCACCCATTGTAAATGTATCCCAATATCCTAGAATCCCTAAATTGTGAGAGTGATAATAGAGTGTAAGAGAGTTGAGAGTTTTTTGTTAAGTTTTGTATAAACTTTGTAATTCTTTGTTTAGTGAGATAAATAAGAATTTTCTCTCATTTCTCCTCTATTATTGTGTGTTTAATCACAACATATGTGTGGGCTGAGCCTCAAGGGAAAGGATTGCATTCCTTTTCTTGAAAAGCTTGTGATTGCTGATGTTGCTGGACTCGCCCCTGGAACTGGGACTCTTACAGTCTTTACAAATGAAAATGGAGGGGCAATTGATGATTCGGTCATCACCAAGGTGAATGATGATCACATATACCTTGTTGTGAATGCTGGCTGCAGGGATAAGGATCTTGCTCACATTGAGGGGCATATGAAGAGTTTCACAGCCACAGTGTTGAAGACAGCAAATGATCAAATCATGCTTTTGCCAGCCATGCCAACCATTGCAAGCTTGGTGACAGCTTGCTCAAACCGCGTGGCACTGTTCACGCGGTTTGAGCACTATATAAGGAGCCCAAAAATCATAAGTTAGATATCCCAGAAATCCCTAAATGTGTGAAAGTGTAGTGAGAGTGATTGGTGAGAGTTTTTTGTAAAGCTTGTATTGGAAGCTTTGTAATTCTTTTGTGGGTATATAAAAGAAGAGTTTTCTCTCAAATTATCCTCTACTCGTGTGTGTTTATTCACAACAAGTGGTATCAGAGCTACGGTTCCACGGAGGGATCCCGAAACTCAGAAACAGAGATTCGGTTCGGAAAGTCGGTTCCGACGAAAGTTGTCGAAAATCGATTTTGAGCATACCATGAGACGTTTCACGGCGAGACGAGCACGGTGGTATTTCTCGGCGATCAAACGGAGACCGGAGGAAGCCGCACGCGCCGCACGCGCCAACCAGAGGAGTCCCCACGCGCTCCGACGCGCCTCACGCGCCCCACTCTCTGCTGAAGGTTGAAGACGCTGAGTCAGCCGCCACGTCAGCGCACAGTCAGCGCCACGTCAGCGCACAGTCAGCAGCCCAGTCAGCGCACAGTCAGCAGCCCAGTCAGCGCCACGTCAGCGCACAGTCAGCAGCCCAGTCAGCTACCACGTCAGCGGTACCTGGTAAATTTCAGATAGGTCCCTGAACTTTCTGGAAATTACAATTTAGCCCCTATACTTTCAGAAATTTTCAATTTAGTCCCTGAACTTTTTGGAAATTGCAATATAGTCCCTGAACTGTTCCGTAATTGCACTTTGGCCCCTGAACTTTCGGAAATTGCACTGTGACCCCTGTAATTTCTGAAATTTGCAAATTGGTCCCTGTGTCGGATTTTGACAAACGAAGTGTCATTTCCACCATTTTCGGCCATTCCAGACGCAACGGTGATTTCCGTTTTTTGAAATTCTGCTTAGAATTTTTATGATGGAGGGGAGCAACGGAAAAATGATTTTGTTAACCAGTACAAACTATTTCACATGGAGAGGAAGGATGAAAGACCTTCTGTATGTGAAGGACTATGATGGATCGGTATTTCTGGAGCAGAAACCAGAAGGAATGACCGATGGAAAGTGGGCTAATCTTCACCAGAAAATATGCAGTACTATTCGTCAGTGGATCGACGACAGTATCGTGAACCATGTCAGTGAAGAAATAAATGCACGTGTCTTATGGAGAAAGCTAGATGAGCTTTTTCGAGCAAAGACTGGAAACAACAAGCTGTACTACATCAAGAAGATGATGGGGTTGAAATACCAAGAAGGTACAGCTGTGGCGGACCACATCAACGATTTCCTCGGAACCATGAAAGAATTGTCTGGATTGGGCATAGACTTCGGAGATGAGGTAAATGGCTTAATTCTCCTTAATACGTTACCAGAATCTTGGGAAACGTTCAGATCTACGGTGATCAATTCAGCCACAGATGGGAAAGTCACTATGGAGATGGCAAAGACCAGGATCTTCGAGGAAGAAAAGAGGACGAGAATGCAGGAGTCAGCATCAACCTCAGAAGCTCTAGTGACAGAGAAGAACACCAGAAGGGGGAGGAGTAAAAGCCGAGGCCCAGGTAGACCAGACAAGAACCGGGGGAAATCAAGAACAAGAGATATTGAGTGCTACCATTGCAAAAGGAAAGGCCATATGAAGCGGGATTGCTACAAACTAAAGAACGAGCAGTCCAGGAGAGATGGTGACTCTAATCAAGAAAGAGTTGCTACTACCACCGAGAAAACCTCCAAAGACTTCTGCATTATGTATGAAGAAGCTGTTGTGAATCTTGCCAGCCACGAGACCAGTTGGGTGATAGATAGTGGCGCCTCCATACACGCCACATCTCGCAGAGACTTCTTTTCATCTTACACACCAGGGGACTACGGTGCTGTAAGGATGGGGAATGACGGACAGTCCAAAGCCGTCGGTATTGGAGACATTTGCCTTGAAACAGACAACGGAACAAGGCTAGTGTTGAAGGGAGTCAAGCACATCCCAGACATTCGGTTAAACCTGATCTCAACAGGCAAGCTGGATGATGAAGGTTTCTGCAGCACCTTTAGTGACGGATGCTGGAAGCTCACTAAAGGATCAATGGTCGTGGCACGAGGTAAGAAAGATTCAACTCTGTATTTGATGCATGCTAAGCTTTCAAATAGTAGCATAAATACAGTAAACAGTAATGAGGCAGCCGAGCTATGGCATAAAAAGCTCGGTCACATGAGCCAAACAGGGATGGAGATACTACGCAGGCGGAATGTTCTTCCGGAATTGAAGAACTCACACTTACAGAAGTGTGAACACTGCATGGCTGGAAAGCAGAACAGAGTATCCTTCCAGAGCTCCCCGCCTCAACGGAAACCGGAGGTACTAGATCTCATACACTTAGATGTATGTGGTCCGATGCAGACACGAACACTTGGTGGGTCACTGTATTATGTGACATTCATTGATGATCATTCAAGGAAGATCTGGGCATACACCTTGAAGAGAAAAGATCAAGTGTTGGGAGTGTTCAAGGAGTTTCACGCCCTGGTGGAGAGAGAAACCGGCAAGAAACTCAAATGCATCAGAACAGACAACGGTGGAGAATACAGAGGTCCGTTTGATCAATACTGCAAGACGCAAGGAATCAGACATCAAACGACACCTCCGAAGACACCTCAGCTGAATGGCCTAGCTGAGAGGATGAACAGAACCTTGTGCGAGAGGATCAGAAGCTTGCTGTCACAAGCCAAGCTGCCGAAGACATTTTGGGGGGAGGCACTCATCACAGCAGTACATGTTTTGAACATGTCCCCAGCGGTCGCACTGAAAGGTAATGTTCCTAACAAACTTGGACAGGTAAAGAAGTGTCATACGAGCACTTACATGTCTTTGGGTGCAAAGCATTTGTACACATCCCAAAGGACGAGAGATCCAAGCTTGATGCAAAGACGCGACAGTGTGTCTTTATTGGCTATGGTCAGGATGATTTCGGCTACAACTCTATGATCCTGTGGAGAAGAAGATTGTCAGAAGCCGATATTTCTTTGTTGAAGACCAGACCATAGAAGATATCAGAAAGGAGATGAAGACAATGCCCCAGCAATAAGAAATGTAAATCCAGAACCTCAGACACCGGTGCCAGTACGAGTTGAAGATGAGGTTCCCAGACATGAGGTAAAGGTGATGAAGCTCCCAGATGATGATGATCATGATCAACCACTGTATGGGCCAAATTTGGTCCAAGGTAAAACTGTCTTTCACCTTAAGCCCATCAGCATGTTAGGCCCGAAAATAAGGACCAAAGCCCAAAGAATTATGTATTATTTGATTACAATTAAATCATAAAACTACTCACCCACTCCACTTAACCTAATTCTAGCACTAATCCTCACTTACTCCAAAACCATTACCAAATACACCAACATTAGATCATGTTTTATCTATAAATATGAAAAGAATACGGGAAGAAGTCATTCAAGTCTCATTTCTCTCACCCTAATACTTCATACTCTCAATCCTTGATCCCTTCATATATTACACGGCCCTCACGGCCAAACAAAGGAAGTAGAGGTAATATTCAACCTTGCTTTCCCACTTTACAAATTTATTTCGTGCCACTGACTTGGGCGTCGGAGTGTCCCCGGCACCCACCACACCGGTGGTAGTCTACTCCCGCTCACTCTACCTTTGTCTTGCAGGATTGCTAGTGCCCAACCTACAAATTCTGATTGAGGACCTCGGCCGAAATCCAGCGTCCACAATTTGGCGCCCACCGTGGGGCCTAGCAATAATTTGCAGACAAAGGCTTTCCACCCTACAAACACTCACTGCAGTCAATCATGACTTCAAGCAATGAACAAACACCTGATCCAGTGGCATCACAATTGGCCATACTACAAGACAGATTGAAAGCTTTGGAAGAAGAGAATTTTACCTTTCGTAGTTCCAACATAAACCTCCAAAAACAATTGGAACTACTTTCATCACCCACACAGCTTCACAATACATCAGAACAACACAACAACCGGATCACTCCAGCTAACCTTCAAGGAGCATTTGACGAAACAACAGACGACGTTCCATCAAATGGTGAGAACCAGAGGAACTTACCAAGTTCACCAGTCAACCAAGCCCAGCAAATTGTCATCACAATGAGAAAGGAAATGAAAGAATTTAAAGAAGCTATTATGTCCAGTCTACCAGGGGTGAAACTCCCAATGAAGAAGAGTAGAGCTGGAACCATTTCAGATACCCCTTTCATTGAGGCGATAACATCTGTTGAGCTATCACGGAAGTTCAGCCCACCAGACATGAAGTTATACGATGGATCCACTGACCCAGACGACCATGTCATTCATTATAAATACAAAATGATGTCAACAGGCTTAGCTCCTCATCAATGGGAAGCTGGAATGTGCAGAGGATTTGGAGAAACTTTGGGTGGTCCAGCTCTTACATGGTTCATCAACCTACCATACAGATCCATCAAATCTTATCAACAATTAGCAGACAAATTTGTTGAACATTTCGCCAGCTCTTGCAAACTTGAAAAAACAACTGATGATCTTAGTGCCATCCTACAACGGAGGGGAGAATCATTGCGAAGCTATGTTGCTCGATTCAACAAAGAAAGAATAACAATTCCAGACCTTCATCAACCAACAGCTGTGGAGGCTTTCAGGAACGGGTTACTTTGTGAGAGTGGACTCTACAAAAAGCTGACCAAGTTCCGGTGCTACACGATGGACCAGGTTATGGCTCGAGCCCAAGTCGAAATCAGGTGGGAAGAAGATAAAAGGAATAAAAGGAAAGACATTTCCTCCAACATGCAAAGCGAAAGAACAGCCCATTCTACCAAACGATAAAGAATTTACAAATATGATGCCTAAGCGTCATTCGGAGAAATGGAACCACCCAAGGAAAGAACATCAGCCCCTCCAAAAAGGTTTTGATCAAAGACCTCCACCATACAGAGCTCGGGAAACAATCCGATGGAAAAACCCAGACTCCCAGACTACAATTTTTCTATATCTCCGGGAGAGTTAGTCTTGGTACTTAAAAAGATGGGAAATGAAGTAAAATGGCCACCACGCAACAGAGAAAGTTTCAAAAATAAAGACACAAACAAATGGTGTGAGTTCCATCGAGACTACGGCCATACCACAGCTGAATGTGTGGCGTTGAGGTTGGAAGTACTTGAGTTGTTGAACAAAGGGTTTTTAAGGGATCTACTTACGGAGAAGGGGCAAGCTACTTTAGCTCAGAGGAACGAGAAGGATGGACATGGGGAAGCACCAATTCAACCTCCACCAATTGATAACACCGTGAATTTCATTTCAGGAGGATCAGAGATTAGTGGAGTATCATATTCAGCAGCCAAACGACATTCCAGAGCGATTGTGTCAAGCCTTCAACATTCCACGACGTCTTTAGAAAAAATGTTACAAACCTAATAATGGAGTTTCCAGACGACATCAACTCTGGTAGCATGAACCCTCATCATGACGCCTTAGTAATCTCTCTACAGGTGGCAAATTTCATGATCAAACGAGTTCTGATAGATACAGGATCCTCAGCCAACATCATCTTTACAACAGCCTTGACAGACATGGGAGCTGAATTAGAGAAAGTTAACAAAAGGACGACTGTGTTGATTGGATTCAGTGGTGAACAAAAATTTACTTTGGGAGAAATAAGCCTTCCAGTCTACGCAGGGGGAATCAACAAAATGACAACCTTTCTAGTCCTGGATTGTCCTTCAGCCTACAATCTAATTATTGGGAGGCCATGGATTCATGAGATGAGGGCAGTATCGTCCACCTATCATCAAACTCTAAAATTTCCTACAAAGTGGGGGATTCAAGAGATAAGGGGAGATAGAGTTGCTTCCAGAGGATGCTACCAAACAACAATGAAGGCAAAGTCCATTCAGCATAGCAATTACAGAACGAACCTCATTACGCAGGAGCCCACACTTCCAAATATTGAAGAATTGGATGAGGTTCAAATCCATGACAAATATGCAGACCATAAAACTCAAATTGGAGCAAATCTAGATCCCAGACTACGAGCAGACTTAAGTGAATTTTTGCGAAAACGACATGACCAGTTCGCTTGGTCGCATGAAGACATGACTGGGATTGACCCCAGCTTGATTACTCATCAACTCCATGTGGATCCAGACTATCCTCCAATCAGACAGAAAAGAAGGAAGTTTGCCCCAGAAAGAAACCAGATCATTGATGAAGAAATCCAAAAATTGTTACAAAATGGTGCCATTAAAGAAGTTCAATTCCCAGCCTGGTTAGCCAATGTGGTGGTGGTACGAAAGAAGAATGGAAAATGGAGAGTTTGTATCGACTTCACAGATTTGAACAAAGCATGCCCAAAAGATTCATTCCCATTGCCTCATATTGATCAAATGGTTGATGCTACAGCTGGACACGAATTGCTAAGTTTTATGGATGCATATTCTGGGTACAATCAAATCCTTATGCATCCAAACGACCAAGAGAAAACAGCTTTCATGACCAATAGGGGCATATTCTGTTACAAGGTAATGCCCTTTGGTCTCAAAAATGCAGGTGCTACATATCAGAGAATGGTCAATAAAATGTTCTCACAACAGATTGGAAAAACAATGGAGGTGTATGTAGACGACATGTTGGTGAAATCATCGAAATCTGATCAGCATCTGCAACACCTAGAAGAAGCCTTCAAGGTAATGAATAGATATGGGATGAAATTGAATCCAACAAAATGTGCCTTTGGAGTAGCTTCTGGGAAATTCTTGGGATATGTCGTTACACAACGAGGGATTGAGGCAAATCCAGATCAAATCAGGTCTATACTTGAAATTCCTTCTCCAACCTGCCCAAAGGAAGTCATGCGACTAGCAGGGAGAATTGCTGCGTTGAACAGATTCATCTCCAAGTCGACAGACAAAAGTTTTATGTTCTTTTCGGCCATTAAAAAGACAAAAAACTTTGAATGGACTCCTGCCTGCGAACAAGCTCTAAAAGAGCTGAAGCAGTACTTAACATCACCACCATTATTGTCAAAACCACTCGACAACGAAAGGTTATTCTTGTACTTGGGAGTGTCAAACCAAGCAGTGAGCGCTGTTTTGATTCGAGAAGAGAACGGCACCCAACTTCCAGTCTACTATGTAAGCAAAGCATTACTTGATACGGAGTCACGTTATTTGCATTTGGAGAAATTGGTACTAGCCTTGGTAATGTCAGCCAGGAAGCTACGACCATACTTTCAAGGGCATCCTATCACAGTCTACTCGGAGTACCCCTTGAGGAGCATACTACACAAGCCAGAGTTGACTGGAAGATTAACAAAATGGGCTGTTGAATTGGGAGAACACGACATCACTTACCAGCCCAGAACAACAATCAAATCTCAAGCCTTGGCTGACTTTGTAGCAGATTTCAGTCCAACTCAGAATCCCTTGGAAGGTACTGAAGTCAATTCAATCCAATCAAATTCACTTTGGAAACTTTCAGTCGACGGTTCTAGCAATAAGAAAGGATGTGGCCTTGGCATAGTGATCACTACTCCTGATGGGGACATACTACAACAAGCAATCAAATGTGGATTCCGGGTTACAAACAATGAAGCAGAATATGAAGCTCTAATAGCAGGAATCAGCTTGGTCAAAGAGCTTGGGGGAAGAAGAATCGAAGTGAAATCAGACTCCCAATTGGTAGTGAATCAGCTCCAAGGTTCATATCAGGCACGAGACCCTCAAATGTTGTCCTACTTGCAGAAAGTTAAAGAAGTCCAGGCGACATTTCAAGAATTCAACATATCTCAGGTTTCAAGAAGTGAAACACTCAGGCAGCAGACGCCTTGGCTACCTTGGGTCGACGATGATGGCATGAGACAAACACAATCAATTCCAGTAGTGTATTTAAATTGGCCATCAATTTGGAAGGAGAACAAGGAGATCAGCACCATCACTTCGGACGACTCGTGGATGACACCAATCATGAAATACTTGCTAGATGGACTGCTTCCAGAAGATAGAAATGAAGCAAGAAGGATTCAAAGGCAGGCAGCAAGATTCACCATATTTAATGGACAACTATTGAAAAGGTCGTTCTCTGGACCCTACTTGAAATGTCTTACTCATGATCAAGCACAACATGTACTATCAGAATTGCACGAAGGAGAATGCGAAAATCATTCTGGAGGTCGAAGCCTTGCCTCACGCGCCCATTCGACTGGGTATTATTGGCCAACTATGAGAATTGATTCAGTCAATTACACGAAAAGAAGTGTGAAAAGTGTCAGAGATTCGCTCCTATTCCACATCTTCCACCAGAAAAGCTGAATCCTATCCTATCCCCATGGCCGTTCATGAAGTGGGGTATGGATATTGTAGGGAAGCTACCAACTGCCCCTGGACAACGAGTCTACATGCTAGTCTTGACAGATTATTTTTCAAAGTGGATTGAAGCAGACTCCTTTGCCAAAATACGAGATAAGGAAGTTCAAACATTTGTCTGGAAAAACATCATATGTCGTTTCGGCATTCCCAAGGAGATTGTGACAGATAATGGCTCCCAGTTTATTAGCCGACATTTTCAAGACTTTTGTAAAAATTGGGGGATCAAGTTAAGTTTTTCAACCCCGCGCTTTCCACAAGCTAATGGGCAAGCCGAGTCTTCTAACAAGACACTTTTGAATTCTTTGAAGAAAAGATTGGAAAAGGCAAAAGGATCATGGGCAGACGAACTTCCTGGAGTATTGTGGTCCTACAGAACGACCATCCGTTCTTCGACTGGAGAAACTCCTTTCTCTTTGGCATTTGGAACAGAGGCAGTAATTCCAATCGAAGAAGCCATTCCTTCTCTACGCTACCAGTACGCTGGTGATGAGGCAAATCAACAGTTGATGTATATGAATCTAGACACAATCGACGAAAGACGAGAAAAGGCGACCATACGACTTGCATCTCATCGACAGAATGGCGAGATATTTCAACAAAAATGTCAGAAGCAGAACATTCAAGGAAGGGGATTGGGTACTACGAAGAGTTTTTCAAAACACAAAAGAAGTCGGAGAAGGGAAGTTGGGACCAAATTGGGAAGGTCCATACATCATCACAAGAGTTGTTGGACACGGAGCCTACAAATTACAAAAAATTGAGGGGAGACAAATTCACAATAGTTGGAATGCAATTCACCTTAAGCAATTTCACCGGTAATTTATGCGTGCATTTATTTATATTTTATGGTTCAGAGTAATTTTCAACTATGTATTGTGTGATTCGACTTAAAACAAATTTCATTTGAAATATCATCCCAAAATATCATTAAGCATTAAAATTGTTCTACAAAGGAGTTAAATTAAAATTCACAAGAGATTCAAATTTCTGGAGTAGCTTCTTCCTGAATGCATTCAGCAGCAACTTCAGGTGCAGGAATTTCTTGAACTTGAGTAGTCGACTCGATTTCCATTCGACTAAGTTCTTCACTCTTCTTGTCCGTTTCTTGAACTTCAGCCGCTCCCTCAATTACTTCTCTTTCACCACTTTCGAGTCGACCTCTTCGCCTTTCTCTCCACATCACCCTCGTTTGAAAAAGAAATTCCTGCCAATAGTTGGTCATACTGTTGAATCCATTTCTCTGGTTCCCAAGCTCCTGACTTCCCATCAAGGAAATCCTTCATCAGATGACTGCGTTCTTTCATCATAGATTCAAGAGCAATCCCTTCAAGATTCTCAAGTAATTCTTCATTCTCCTTCTTCACATTCTCGAACGCATCCTTATAGCCTTCAATCGTAACCTCAGAAGTCTCCTTTTCCATCTGAAGTGTTGCCTTCACTTCCTTCAACTCCTTCTCCAATTCAGCATTTCTTTTTTCAAGCGACTTCTTTTGGACCACTTCCTTTTTCATAGCCGCAAATGATTTATCCATCTCTCTCTGTTTCTTAAGAGTCGATTCGACATATCGCTGCATATGTAAGCTGCACTCCATTGCCTGAAAGAGGATTTGATTAGAATCCATTTTACAAATTATTATGAAATTCTATTTACTTTCTTACTTGGTAATTTAAAGCCGCAGCCTTTTTCATCGACTCGACCGGGCCAATCTTGGATAGCCTCTGTTCATCCTCTTCCAGCAGAAGCTTCTTAATAAAAGGGTCAAGGCTTGATGGGTCAGAAATTGCAGTCGACCCTGATGGAATCCTGACAACTATATTATCGATTTCTTCGATTTCATCCGCCTTCCTTTTCCCCCCTTTGACAACTATTTCGGTCGACTTCCCCTTATGCTTTGGAGTTCCAGTCGACGATACCAATTGTGGTTCTGGAACCTCCACTTCTGGCTCCTTTATCTTGAGCTTCCTAGCCTTTTTTCGGCTCATCAACTCATCAATTGATGCTACTTTTATTTGCCTCGACGCCATGTCCTCTGCGCATAAAATTTCTTTTGGAGTTAATGTCTTTATAAACCACACCTTTCCGTACAGAGCTCGAATCGACCGAGTACAGTAGATGACTTCAATACGTTTTTAGAAAGTGCCAAATGGGTAGATATACCTTCTGATTCGAAGAAGATTTCTTTCCACTGTAAAGTTGCTCTTAATCTCTGCTCTACCAAGATTATCCTCCAATCTCTTTGTTCGACGGGAAGATCAAGAAGAGCTTGTGTGTTCGACAAAATAAGAGGTGTTTTGTCGAATAAACTGTTTCGAAAAGGACCTGCATAATAACAATCCTACATTAGTATCATACGACAATAACATTGATAAATTTTCAATAAATAGAAGAAATTGATACTCACTAAATACACTCCAGTATTCTGAACTCGACCCATTCCAGTCGACCCAAAGATACCCTCATTTTCACAAAGAAATAGTCCGACTGCCAAATTACCCTATCGTTTGTTGGAAGCCCCATAACTATTTGTGTTCCTCTCGACGACAAAGGTACAAAGAATATCTCTCCCTTTTTCAGTTAGGTGCCTCTTAAGGTAGTATGAATATAAAATGTCCTTCACCTCAAACAATAACCCTTGTTCGAATGCTAAGCATTCAATCGACATTAAAATTCTCCAAGCATTCGGCATTAGTTGTGAAGGAGCAATCCCTAATGATCCAAAATTCCCAAGCTAACCTCGGAATAGGGAATCTGAGCCCATTAGAAAACGGTACTACATAAAAACCAATCCATCCGGGAATTTTATAATCGATCCTTTCAGACGGCAAGGGTACCCTCAGTTCCATTGATCTAGGAAATCTATTCTTAATCCTAATTTCCATCAGCAAACTAGCCGTCATTCGACTAGCTGGGTTCTTGGTTAGTATGTTGGTAGGCTCACTTGTGCTCACCCCTCCACTAAATTCCTCGACAGCTGCCAATGATCTAATAGGAATTGCCTGCAACGGAACTTCATGCGACATAACGGTTACAGGTCCTTCCTCAAAACTCTAGACGCGACCATTCCCTTAATGATTTTTCTTCTGTTGATTCACTCGATGATGATCCTACGAATGTATCGATCTGTTCTCCTAAACTTTCTAAAGAGTCTCCACTCGACATATTCTATTCAGCGAGTCTACAAACAAATAATTTCTAGATTTGGGTTCCTTAAAGATCAAATCCTACTCCTATCTCCAAACACAAATCCACCAAATAACGTATGATTCTAAAGATCAAACAACCTAATTTAGCTAAGAACATATTGAAGCTACTCTACGAATATTCAAAGCAAATGAAGAACGCGAAGAGAGTGAAAGATTACCTTGAAGCCTTGAAGTTCTCTCCCAATCGATTGATCTTGTGAAATGAAACAAATGAACCCAACAAGCCACACTTATACTACTTCTTTTGGCGGTTTATTTCCCGCCATAGAGACTCCTCGTTATTTGCGCTAGGTTTTACTCCGTTAAACGACACGTGGAAGATCTATAGAATGTAACTCATATCTAGTCAAGTGAACTCCTGAACCTGTATTAGGTTCAGTCGACAAAGGGACATTCCCCTTGACTCGTATAAAGACAAGAAAACTCATGAACCACCGTTTGGTTCAGTCGACAAAGGGACATTCCCCTGGACTCATGTCGAGTCAAGAAAACTCCTGAACCACCGTTTGGTTCAGTCGACAAAGGGACATTCCCCTTGACTCGTATCAAGACAAGTAAACTCCTGAACCACCGTCTGGTTCAGTCGACAAGTGACATTCCCCTGGACTCATGTCGAGTCAAGTAAAACTCCTGAACCACCGTCTGGTTCAGTCGACAAGGGACATTCCCCTGGACGCATGTCGAGTCAAGTAAAACTCCTGAACCACCGTCTGGTTCAGTCGACAAGGGACTCATGTCGAGTCAAGTAAACTCCTGAACCACCGTCTGGTTCAGTCGACAAGGGACATTCCCCTGGACTCATGTCGAGTCAAGTAAACTCCTGAACCACCGTTTGGTTCAGTCGACAATGGACATTCCCATAGACTCATGTCGAGTCAAGTAAAACTCCTGAACCACCGTCTGGTTCAGTCGACAAGGGACATTCCCCTGGACTCATGTCGAGTCAAGTTAAACTCCTGAACCACCGTTTGGTTCAGTCGACAAGGGACATTCCCCTGGACTCATGCCGAGTCAAGTTAAACTCCTGAACCACCGTCTGGTTCAGTCGACAAGGGACATTCCCCTGGACTCATGTCGAGTCAACAAAAACTCTTGAACCATCGTTTGGTTCAGTCGACAAGGGACATTCCCCTGGACTCATGTCGAGTCAAGTAAACTCCTGAACCACCGTTTGGTTCAGTCGACAAAGGACATTCCCCTGGACTCTTGTCGAGTCAAGTAAAATCCTGAACCACGTTTGGTTCAAATTGACAAGGGACATTCCCCTGGACTCATGTCGAGTCAAGTAAACTCCTGAACCACCGTTTGGTTCAGTCGACAAAGGACATTCCCCTTGACTCTTGTCGAGTCAATTAAAATCCTGAACCACCGTTTGGTTCAAATTGACAATGGACATTCCCCTGGACTCATGTCGAGTCAAGAAAATTCCTGAACCACTGTTTGGTTCAGTCGACAAAGGACATACCCCTTGACTCTTGTCGAGTCAATTAAAATCCTGAACCACCGTTTGGTTCAAATTGACAAGGGACATTCCCATGGACTCATGTCGAGTCAAGAAAATTCCTGAACCACCGTTTGGTTCAGTCGACAAGAGACATTCCCCGAGACTCATGTCGAGTCAAGCATACTCCTGAACTACCGTTTGATTCAGTCGACAAGGAACATTCCCCTGGACTCATGAACTCCTGAAATTCTATTTCAGTTCGGTCAAAAAAACACGTACTTCATGACCCTAGATAAATCAAGAAGCTAAGATGCATGCAAACGAAAACCTATGTTTTTGTATATATTTTGACACGACATTTGGCAGAAGGTAACACACTCTTACGCTCTTTTTTCATACGACACGGATAAATATACTCTCTAAAGCAAAAATTCTTTGACTTAGAGAGTAAGGGACAAACTGTATGGGCCAAATTTGGTCCAAGGGTAAAACTGTCTTTCACCTTAAGCCCATCAGCATGTTAGGCCCGAAAATAAGGACCAAAGCCCAAAGAATTATGTATTATTTGATTACAATTAAATCATAAACTAATAACCACTCCACTTAACCTAATTCTAGCACTAATCCTCACTTACTCCAAAACCATTACCAAATACACCAACATTAGATCATGTTTTATCTATAAATATGAAAAGAATACGGGAAGAAGTCATTCAAGTCTCATTTCTCTCACCCTAATACTTCATACTCTCAATCCTTGATCCCTTCATATATTACACGGCCCTCACGGCCAAACAAAGGAAGTAGAGGTAATATTCAACCTTGCTTTCCCACTTTACAAATTTATTTCGTGCCACTGACTTGGGCGTCGGAGTGTCCCCGGCACCCACCACACCGGTGGTAGTCTACTCCCGCTCACTCTACCTTTGTCTTGCAGGATTGCTAGTGCCCAACCTACAAATTCTGATTGAGGACCTCGGCCGAAATCCAGCGTCCACAACCACCAGTACCAGAAGTTCCACCAACAGTTCCACAGAGAAGGTCTGACAGAGACAGGCGACCTTCAACCAAATACTCTGCATATGAGTATGTGCTGCTTACTGACGGGGGAGAACCCGAGAGCTACCAGGAGGCTGTGGAAACAGAGGACAGAGAAAAGTGGGAGGAAGCCATGCAGGATGAGATGAAATCTTTGCATGACAATCACACTTTTGAGTTGGTGAAATTGCCAAGAGGCAAACGGGCTTTGAAGAACAAATGGGTGTACAGAGTGAAGCAACAGGAGCATACTTCACAACCCCGGTACAAAGCCAGACTAGTTGTCAAGAGATTCAATCAGAGGAAAGGCATTGACTTCGATGAAATCTTCTCTCCAGTTGTGAAGATGTCATCCATTAGAGTGGTACTCAGCTTAGCAGCAAGCCTCGACCTGGAAGTTGAGCAGATGGATGTCAAGACCGCATTTCTTCACGGAGATCTGGAAGAAGAAATTTACATGGAGCAACCAGAAGGCTTCAGAGTCAGAGGGAAAGAGGACTATGTGTGCAGACTCAGGAAAAGCCTCTATGGTTTGAGACAGGCACCGAGACAGTGGTACGTGAAGTTCGAGTCAGTTATGGGGGAGCAGGGATACAAGAAGACCACTTCAGACCATTGTGTATTCGTTCAGAAGTTTTCTGACGATGACTTTATCATCTTACTATTGTATGTAGATGATATGTTGATAGTTGGCAGGAATCAATCGAGGATTGATAACTTGAAGCAGCAACTGAGTAAGTCTTTTGAGATGAAAGACTTGGGGCCAGCTAAACAGATTCTTGGCATCAGGATCGGTCGTGATCGGAAAGCCAAGAAGTTATACTTGTCACAGGAGGAGTACATCGAGAAGGTACTTCAGAGATTCCAGATGGACAAGGCTAAAGCGGTTAGCACTCCTCTTGCTACCCACTATAGATTGAGTACACAACAGAGTCCCTCTACTGAGTCAGGGAAGGAGGAAATGAAACAGGTTCCATACACCTCAGCAGTGGGAAGTCTTATGTATGACATGGTGTGCACGAGGCCAGACTTAGCACACGCAGTTGGATTGGTCAGCCGGTTTATGTCAAACCCAGGACGGGAACACTGGAATGCGATTAAATGGATTATGCGGTATCTTCGAGGCACATCCAAGATGAGATTATATTTTGGAAGCAGCGACAAACCAGTGTTGATGGGCTACACCGATTCAGATATGGCAGGAGATGTGGATACCCGAAAGTCTACTTCGGGGTATCTGATTACTCTCTCAGGAGGAGCTGTGGCATGGCAGTCAAGGTTGCAGAGGTGTGTTGCACTTTCTACAACAGAGGCAGAATTCATTGCAGCTACAGAAGCTTGCAAGGAATTGCTGTGGATGAAGACATTCGTCCAGGAATTGGGTTTCAAGCAGGAGAAGTACATTTTGTACTGCGATAGCCAGAGCGCTATCTATCTCGGTAAAAATTCCACATTTCATTCGAGGTCAAAACATATCGATGTGAGGTATCACTGGATACGGGACGTCATGAGCTCAAAGCTGTTAGAACTCAGGAAAATTCACACCGACGACAACGGTGCCGATATGTTCACGAAGGTTTTACCGAAGGAGAAGCTTGAAATCTGTCGTGCCATAGCCGGGATGACAAAACTCTCCACATAGTCAGAGTGGGGAGATACAGAGAACTACGATTGGCTTGATCTCAACTCATGGTACGTAGGCAGTCATACAGATGCAGCCAGGGGAGGATCCTTTGGAGGATCCGGATTTGGGTGATTGATGGTCGGCTCAGATTTTGGGAAATCTTCACCGAGGGGGAGATTTGTTGAAGACAGCAAATGATCAAATCATGCACCGAAAGCATGATTTGATCTTTGCCAGCCATGCCAACCATTGCAAGCTTGGTGACAGCTTGCTCAAACCGCGTGGCACTGTTCACGCGGTTTGAGCACTATATAAGGAGCCCAAAAATCATAAGTTAGATATCCCAGAAATCCCTAAATGTGTGAAAGTGTAGTGAGAGTGATTGGTGAGAGTTTTTTGTAAAGCTTGTATTGGAAGCTTTGTAATTCTTTTGTGGGTATATAAAAGAAGAGTTTTCTCTCAAAAGGAAATGATTGCATTCCTTTTCTTGAAAAGCTTGTGATTGCTGATGTTGCTGGACTCGCCCCTGGAACTGGGACTCTTACAGTCTTTACAAATGAAAATGGAGGGGCAATTGATGATTCGGTCATCACCAAGTTGAAGGATGATCACATATACCTTGTTGTGAATGCTGGCTGCAGGGATAAGGATCTTGCTCACATTGAGGGGCATATGAAGAGTTTCACAGCCACAGGTGGGGATGTGTCATAGCACATCCACGATGAGAGATCTCTTCTCGCTCTCCAGGTAGTCATCACACATTCACACTGATATTGTCTTTTAGGTTTTCATTGGGTTTTATTTTTGCGTGCCTTGCAATTGTTTCATCACTTGTTCCAAATGTGGGCGATTGGTTTAGTTTCTCTGAGTTAATATTCTGTGTCTCTGGATATGGCAAGTGTGTTCTGTTGATTGTATTTTCATAGGATATGCGCATAACAGTAATGCTTATCGATTTCTTGTGCATGAGTCTAATATACCAGATATTCACAAGAATACAATAATGGAGTCGAGGAATGCATCCTTTTTCGAACACGTTTTTCCTTGTAAAACTAATTCGAATTCAAATGTACAAACGGGTACATGAGACTATCATTGAAGATAGTCAGGACCGAGAACAAATAAATGTTTCGGAGGATCAACAAGTTGTTGAACTTGAACCAAGACGTAGCAAAAGAGCTAGAACGGAAAAATCATTTGGTCCAGATTTTTTGACATTTTTGCTAGAAAATGATCCTCAAAGCTATAACGAAGCTGTAAGGTCAGTTGATGGTGCTTTGTGGAAAGATGCCATCAATAGTGAAATTGAATCCATCTTACAAAATCACACATGGGAGTTAGTGGATCTTCCTTCAGGATGTAAACCGTTAGGGTCCAAGTGGATTTTCAAAAAGAAAATGAAGGCAGATGGATCAATTGACAAGTACAAAGCAAGACTTGTAATTAAAGGTTACAGACAACGTGAAGGTCTTGATTACTTTGATACTTATTCTCCTGTAACGAGAATAAATTCCATAAGGATGATACTAGCATTGCAGCTTTGCGCAATCTTGAGGTACATCAGATGGATGTGAAAACAGCCTTTCTGAATGGAGATTTAGATGAAGAAATCTACATGGAACAACCTGAAGGCTTTATAGCTCCAGGACAAGGAAAGAAAGTCTGTAAGTTAGTTAAATCCTTGTATGGATTGAAACAAGCTCCGAAACAGTGGCATAAAAAGTTTGATGATACCATGTTGGCAAATGGTTTCAAAATCAATGAATGTGATAAATGCATTTATGTCAGAGAGACAGAAGTTGGCTATGTCATTTTATGTCTCTACGTTGATGACATATTGATTGTCGGGAGTAATATTAAAATGGTGAAATCTACCAAGAATATGCTAAAATCTAAGTTTGACATGAAAGACATGGGTCTAGCAGATGTCATTCTAGGAATAAAGATCTCGAGAAGTTCAGATGGACTTATTCTTGATCAGTCGCACTATGTGGACAAGATTCTTGGTAAATTCAACAATGATGATTCTGCTGTGGCTAGAACTCCTTTAGATGTGAGTCTACACCTATCAAAGAATAGGGGAGATGGTATATCTCAAGTAGAATACTCTAGAGTTATCGGGAGTTTGATGTACCTATCGAGTTGTACAAGGCCTGATATAGCCTGTACAGTAAACAAGCTCAGCAGATATACGAGTAATCCAGGGGTTGATCACTGGAAAGCAATAGTGAGAGTACTTAGGTACTTACGTTTTACTCGTAATTATGGGTTGCACTATCATAGATATCCAGCTGTAGTCGAAGGATACAGTGATGCTAATTAGATATCTGATATGAAAGACTCAAAGTCTACCAGTGGCTATGTGTTTACACTAGCAGGTGCAGCTATATCGTGGAAATCCTCCAAACAGACTGTGATAGCCAGATCTACAATGGAATCAGAATTCATTGCATTAGACAAGTGTGCTGAAGAAGCAGAATGGCTTCGAAATTTTCTAGAGGATATTCCAAGTTGGCCTAAGCCAGTGCCAGCAATTTGCATTCATTGCGATAGTCAATCTGCAATTGGAAGGGCACATAACATATGTATAATGGTAAGTCTAGACATATTCGTCGTAGACACAATACCGTTAGACAGTTACTCTCTACTGGAGTTATTTCGATTGACTATGTAAAGTCAAAGGATAACATTGCGGATCCGCTAACCAAAGGGTTAAATAGAGAGTTGGTGGTGAAATCATCGAGGGGAATGGACTAAAGCCCATTAGATAAATGTTTATTACGAAGGACAACCAACCTTGTTGACTGGAGATCCCAAGATCTAGGTTCAATGGGACAACCTACTCGTAAAAGACATAATTGGTTCACTGTGGGGGGTTTACCCTCTAGTCCATTCCTATGGTGAAATGAAATAGTGATGCTCGTATGGATTGAGGTTAAGCAAAGCTTTTAATGATTCTTATGCTCGGAATCCGATCAGAGTATTACGAGATCTCTTAAATAAGAATCACCTATGTGAGAGAGAAGTGGGGCCGCTTCAAAGGGAATTGTAGGGCTCAATTCTTAGAAACTCTGCAGAACCAGGTTGATGTTCATGGCCAAAATGAACATATAATGAGAACTCAGATTTGTTAGTTTAAATATCTGTGTGATATATATTCTCCATTTACATGAACGGCAGTACAGTTATGACACGCGTCCACTGTCAGCCAAAAAAATAAATGAGATATATTTCACAATGAAGTTCAAAGGCTGACCTTACCTATCTTATGCAGGTGTTTTGAACCGTTGAACTCTTCTAGGTCAAATAAATGTTTTATAAAATAATTTTATTCGACGTTTTTTCGCCAATTTCATTCATGTGGGATTGTTGGAAAATGCTTATGAGTAAGCATTTTGAGGCTCAATTTTAAGCATGGTCCACTTCGTGTTAGTGGTTGTTATTGAATGATTCGGATACTCCTCCGTGAGTACTTCGAAATGGTATATTCATATGCTTAAAATGGTGCTTGGGTGAATGAGAAATTGTTGCTCAAAGTTCACCCATTGGTGTTGGAAAATAAAGAAAAGTAAGCTTGTCCCATATGGGAAAGCTATAGAGTGAATATTATGCTTATATATGATTGCTCATATGTAGATGGGTAAGAGTTATAAGGATAGAGGCTCTCTCTACGTGCGCGGGGGGGGGGGTGCAAATCAAATCCGAATCAAGCTTGGCTCGTGTGCACCCGCGTGTCCTGCGTACACGAATGCCGGACCAAAATGTGCGAGCCCGGCCTAGCGAATTTTTGCAAGCCTCCTCTTTATTTTTTCCAAGCTTTTGATGTTCCATAACAGTTAATTCAATTTTATTAATTAACTAAGTGGTTACAAATCAAATGAAGGTCTCCCACTAACTCAATTTAATTGGCATGTTAATTTCTTTTAATAGAGATGTGTATTTTCGTTTTTGTTTAGTTGAATACAGAAACAAGTTTCAAGCTTTCTTTTTTAGAAGAGTTCAAGCACTTCGGTTGTTCGTTGCAGTCGAATTTGGTGGTGCCCATTTCCTCTTTTTCCGTTGCATCCTGGGAAACAGACGTCTCGCGTTCTACTGCACCAATCGGTAGGGGACGAATTTGTTTTAAGGAGATTGTTGCCGCATCAACAAGCCTCGGAATTCTGCCTCATCGCTGGATTGATTTACTGTTTTCGCTTTCCTTTCTGCGATTGTCCTGTTCTATTAATTGTGTTTTGTTGTCATTTGTTTCACTGTTCAAATTGTATCATTCCAGTTCGGTTTACTGATTGTTCAAAGTTCGTTGTAAGAACACAGTAACCAAATTAATTGTAATAGTCTTAAAACAAATTCGCTCTGTGGATATGGAAAACAGTCCAAACACAGTAGATGTTCTGGCAGCCCCTGTGGTTGGGCAGAATATTGTGGCAGCCCCCGTGGCTGGCCAAAGTGCAGTGGCAGCCTCTTCGGCTGGCCAACTTGCTTCAGCCTCTGGGCTTAATATGGCAGCCGCTGTGGCTAGCCAAGGTGTTGCAGCCTCTGTGGCTAGACAACCTGTTGGACATGTGAGCCATGTCAATACTGCTGCAGAAAAACCTGAAAAATTCAGTGGACAGAATTTTAAACGGTGGCAACAGAAAATGTTTTTCTACTTGACCACTTTGAACCTTGCGAGGTTTCTAAAGGAAGATGCTCCTGAACCCGTGGAGGGTGAGATTGATATCCAAGTGATCAGTGCGATCGATGCTTGGAAACATTCTGAATTCCTATGTAGGAATTATGTGCTAAATGGGCTGAGTGATTCCTTGTACAGTGTGTATGCCGGGATGAAAACAGCAAAAGGGCTTTGGGAATCTTTAGACCGAAAATATAAAACTGAGGATGCCGGTACTAAGAAATTTGTCGTAGGCCGTTTCCTAGATTTTAAGATGATTGATTCCAAAACTGTGTTAAGTCAAGTACAAGAATTGCAAATTATTCTAGCAGAAATTCATGCTGAGGGGATGGTTTTAAGTGAAACATTCCAAGTAGCCTCGATAATTGAAAAACTACCACCTGGTTGGAAAGATTTCAAGAATTATCTAAAGCATAAGCGAAAAGAAATGAGCATTGAAGACTTGGTTCTTAAGCTTAGAATTGAGGAAGATTACAGAGTATCTGACAAGAGGGGAATAACTCATGAGGCCAAAGTAAATGTTGTTGAACATGGCCATAAGAACAAGAACCTCAAGAAAAAAGGGTCAAAAATGGGCCCTCAAGGAGGAGTTTCCAAGAAATTCAAATTTCAAGGAAAATGCTTCAATTGTGACAAAATGGGTCACAAGTCTTCTGAGTGCAGACTGCCGAAGAAGAAAAAGAATCAAGAGGCTAATGTGATGGAAAACATGACTCAAGATGTTTCAGACATTAACCTTTCAGCTGTGGTTTCTGAGGTGAATCTGGTGGGTTCTAACCCAAGAGAGTGGTGGATTGACACTGGTGCCACTCGACATGTGTGCTCGGACAAGAGCATGTTTTCTTCATTTGAGCCTACTGGTAATGGGGAAAAATTATACATGGGCAATTCAGCAACATCTGAGATTGAAGGTCAAGGCAAGGTGATTCTGAAGATGACCTCTGGGAAAGAGTTGACTTTGAACAATGTTCTGTATGTACCAGAAATACGGAAGAATCTTGTGTCTGGATCACTTCTGAACAAGCATGGATTCCGGATGGTGTTCGAGTCTGATAAAGTAGTTTTAACTAAAAATGGGATGTATGTGGGAAAAGGGTATGTAACTGATGGGCTCTTTAAGCTCAATGTAATGGTTGTTAAACCTAAGAATATCAATAAAGCTAGTTCTTCTGCTTATATTGTTGAGTACTCTAATCTATGGCATGGTAGATTAGGACATGTTAATTTTAATTCATTACGGAAATTAATTAACATGAACCACATTCCAAATTTTAAAATTGATAACAAACATAAGTGTGATACTTGTGTTGAGGCAAAACTAACTAGATCATCTTTTCATAGTATTGAAAGAAACTCTGAACCACTTGATCTTATTCATACCGATGTATGTGATTTTAATTCAATACAATCGAGAGGCGGTAATAAATATTTTATTACCTTTATTGATGATTGCACTAGATTTTGCTATGTGTATTTGATGAAAAGCAAGGACGAAGCTATAGAGAAATTTGTTCTCTATAAGAATGAAGTTGAGAATCAACTGAACAAAAGAATTAAGGAGTTGAGAAGTGATCGTGGTGGTGAGTATGTTTTCCTTTTGAATCACTTTGTGAACAAAATGGAATCATACATCAAACCACAGCTCCTTATTCACCTCAATCCAATGGGATTGCAGAACGGAAGAATCGTACCTTGAAAGAGATGATGAACGCTATGTTAATCAGCTCTGGTTTACCTCAGAATATGTGGGGAGAAGCTGTTTTATCAGCTAATTACCTTTTAAATAAGGTACCACGGAAAGATGCAGGGAAAACTCCTTATGAGATGTGGAAAGGAAGAGCACCTTCCTACAAATTTCTACGAGTGTGGGGGTGTCTTGCCAAGGTAGTTATTCCTCCACCTAAAAAGGTGAAGATAGGACCAAAAACTGTTGATTGTATTTTCATAGGATATGCGCATAACAGTAATGCTTATCGATTTCTTGTGCATGAGTCTAATATACCAGATATTCACAAGAATACGATAATGGAGTCGAGGAATGCATCCTTTTTCGAACACGTTTTTCCTTGTAAAACTAATTCGAATTCAAATGTACACAAACGGGTACATGAGACTATCATTGAAGATAGTCAGGACCGAGAACAAATAAATGTTCCGGAGGATCAACAAGTTGTTGAACTTGAACCAAGACGTAGCAAAAGAGCTAGAACGGAAAAATCATTTGGTCCAGATTTTTGACATTTTTGCTAGAAAATGATCCTCAAAGCTATAACGAAGCTGTAAGGTCAGTTGATGGTGCTTTGTGGAAAGATGCCATCAATAGTGAAATTGAATCCATCTTACAAAATCACACATGGGAGTTAGTGGATCTTCCTTCAGGATGTAAACCGTTAGGGTCCAAGTGGATTTTCAAAAAGAAAATGAAGGCAGATGGATCAATTGACAAGTACAAAGCAAGACTTGTAATTAAAGGTTACAGACAACGTGAAGGTCTTGATTACTTTGATACTTATTCTCCTGTAACGAGAATAAATTCCATAAGGATGATACTAGCAATTGCAGCTTTGCGCAATCTTGAGGTACATCAGATGGATGTGAAAACAGCCTTTCTGAATGGAGATTTAGATGAAGAAATCTACATGGAACAACCTGAAGGCTTTATAGCTCCAGGACAAGGAAAGAAAGTCTGTAAGTTAGTTAAATCCTTGTATGGATTGAAACAAGCTCCGAAACAGTGGCATAAAAAGTTTGATGATACCATGTTGGCAAATGGTTTCAAAATCAATGAATGTGATAAATGCATTTATGTCAGAGAGACAGAAGTTGGCTATGTCATTTTATGTCTCTACGTTGATGACATATTGATTGTCGGGAGTAATATTAAAATGGTGAAATCTACCAAGAATATGCTAAATCTAAGTTTGACATGAAAGACATGGGTCTAGCAGATGTCATTCTAGGAATAAAGATCTCGAGAAGTTCAGATGGACTTATTCTTGATCAGTCGCACTATGTGGACAAGATTCTTGGTAAATTCAACAATGATGATTCTGCTGTGGCTAGAACTCCTTTAGATGTGAGTCTACACCTATCAAAGAATAGGGGAGATGGTATATCTCAAGTAGAATACTCTAGAGTTATCGGGAGTTTGATGCCTATCGAGTTGTACAAGGCCTGATATAGCCTGTACAGTAAACAAGCTCAGCAGATATACGAGTAATCCAGGGGTTGATCACTGGAAAGCAATAGTGAGAGTACTTAGGTACTTACGTTTTACTCGTAATTATGGGTTGCACTATCATAGATATCCAGCTGTAGTCGAAGGATACAGTGATGCTAATTGGATATCTGATATGAAAGACTCAAAGTCTACCAGTGGCTATGTGTTTACACTAGCAGGTGCAGCTATATCGTGGAAATCCTCCAAACAGACTGTGATAGCCAGATCTACAATGGAATCAGAATTCATTGCATTAGACAAGTGTGCTGAAGAAGCAGAATGGCTTCGAAATTTTCTAGAGGATATTCCAAGTTGGCCTAAGCCAGTGCCAGCAATTTGCATTCATTGCGATAGTCAATCTGCAATTGGAAGGGCACATAACAATATGTATAATGGTAAGTCTAGACATATTCGTCGTAGACACAATACCGTTAGACAGTTACTCTCTACTGGAGTTATTTCGATTGACTATGTAAAGTCAAAGGATAACATTGCGGATCCGCTAACCAAAGGGTTAAATAGAGAGTTGGTGGTGAAATCATCGAGGGGAATGGGACTAAAGCCCATTAGATAAATGTTTATACGAAGGACAACCCAACCTTGTTGACTGGAGATCCCAAGATCTAGGTTCAATGGGACAACCTACTCGTAAAAGACATAATTGGTTCACTGTGGGGGGTTTACCCTCTAGTCCATTCCTATGGTGAAATGAAATAGTGATGCTCGTATGGATTGAGGTTAAGCAAAGGCTTTTAATGATTCTTATGCGTCGGGAATCCGAGCAGAGTATTACGAGATGCTCTTAAATAAGAAATCACCTATGTGAGAGAGAAGTGGGGGCCGCTTCAAAGGGAATTGTACGGGGCTCAATTCTTAGAAACTCTTGCAGAACCAGGTTGATGTTCATGGCCAAAATGAACATAATAATGAGAACTCAGATGTGTTAGGTTAAATATCTGTGTGATATATATTCTCCATTTACATGAACGGCAGTACAGTTCAATGACATCGCGTCCACTGTCAGCCAGTAAATGAGATATATTTTCACAATGGAAGGTTCAAAGGCTGAGGCCTACCTATCTTGCAGGGTTGAACCGTTGAACTCTTCTAGGTCAAAATAAAATGTTTTATAAAATAATTTTATTCGACGTTTTTCGCCAATTTCATTCATGTGGGGGATTGTTGGAAAAATGCTTATGAGTAAGCATTTTGAGGCTCAATTTTAAGCATGGTCCACTTCGTGTTAGTGGTTGTTATTGAATGATTCGGATACTCCTCCGTGAGTACTTCGAAATGGTATATTCATATGCTTAAAATGGTGCTTGGGTGAATGAGAAATTGTTGCTCAAAGTTCACCCATTGGTGTTGGAAAATAAAGAAAAGTAAGCTTGTCCCATATGGGAAAGCTATAGAGTGAATATTATGCTTATATATGATTGCTCATATGTAGATGGGTAAGAGTTATAAGGATAGAGGCTCTCTCTACGTGCGCGGGGGGGGGGGGGTGCAAATCAAATCCGAATCAAGCTTGGCTCGTGTGCACCCGCGTGTCCTGCGTACACGAATGCCGGACCAAAATGTGCGAGCCCGGCCTAGCGAATTTTTGCAAGCCTCCTCTTTATTTTTCCAAGCTTTTGATGTTCCATAACAGTTAATCAATTTTTAATTAACTAAGTGGTTACAAATCAAATGGAAGGTCTCCCACTAACTCAATTTAATTGGCATGTTAATTCTTTTAATAGAGATGTGTTTTTCGTTTTTTGTTTAGTTGAATACAGAAACAAGTTTCAAGTTTTCTTTCTTTTTAGAAGAGTTCAAGCACCTTTCGGTTGTTCGTTGCAGTCGAATTTGGTGGTGCCCAATTTCCTCTTTTTTCCGTTGCATCCTGGGAAACAGACGTCTCGCGTTCTACTGCACCAATCGGTAGGGGACGAATTTGTTTTAAGGAGATTGTTGCCGCATCAACAAGCCTCGGAATTCTGCCTTCATCGCTGGGACTGATTTACTGTTTTCGCGTTCTCTTCTGCGATTGTCCTGTTCTATTAATTGTTTGTTGTCATTTGTTTCACTGTTCAAATTGTATCATTCCAGTTCGGTTTACTGATTGTTCAAAGTTCGTTGTAAGAACACAGTAACCAAATTAAATTGTAATAGTACCAACAAAATACTACAAGCCTACTTAATTCACTTTATTGTTTCGCTCCCTGACGCTCTGATCGGTTCCTTTTTTTGACTTTTTTCATAAACGTTGACTTGCTTGAGATTACTCTTCTCCTTTATTTGCAAGCATTTCTTTATCATGCATGTTCTTTGTGATTCTTATTACCTTTTAATAAATGTTAATTTTTATGCTCTAAAGAGTACATTAATAGAGATACATTTTCATTATTTTTAACAAAAGATATTAAACAAAAGGATATTAAGTATTAACACTTCTCTTTACATGATTCCAAAGAATTTGTTTCCAACAATCAAGATAGGTGTATGGGTTTATGGACAAAATTATTATATCCCTGAAATTAGAAAGTTTGCTTGCGAACTCGTCTAGCTCTGATAAACTCGATCTTTTGGCAATGTCTCTAGCTCTGTTACGCTTCTTCCCAGCTGCAAAGCCAATTTCATTTCAAACATTTCTCCATTTCTCTTTTTTCCACATCACTTTCATTAAGAGTTGATTCAATTGATTCTTCCAAAAGCCTTAAGAAGCCAGCACAGTTTTGTACATCTCAATAACCATACCACCACCTGCCCACCGTGCTCCAAAGTATTAACGGTGCTAGCTAATGCGCCAGCAGCCACTGCAACCACTGCGGCCAACGACCCATGATGAGACCCCACGAAAGCTGACCCAACAGCTGCAATGCCAGTGAGTATTGGCCCTGAGATTGCCAAAGTCTTGTTAATTTTCAAGCCCAAGTTTCCTAGTCTCATATAATCTCGTATCTTTGCTCTTCAAAACTTTAACAATCTCTCTCATTTCCAGCTCCAGCTCCTCGCTCCATCCATTCCTGTTCTGTTTTACATCATGGACGTTGTTGTTTCTTTTGAATTGGTTTGATGGCCACCAAACAGCAGGCTCAAAAGATTTAGGGAACTTCTCGATCATTTTCCAATCAAGGGAAGTGGGTATGATTGGTCAAGTGCCAAAACTTTCGCCATTGCTTCATTGACATCATCCTCACTGGGAGCTCTAAGAGCAAGTAAGGTTTGTAGTTCTCTCTGGAGTTGCTTGAACAGCTTGTTGCATTACGTTGTTCTTCAGCAAGTTGTGAGGGCTGGATCTGTTCATTATAACCAGCATCCCAGTGGCTGCAGAGAACAAAAGAGTCGATGAAAGATTCAATGCCAAAGCGAACCACCAGCACCAGCAGTACTTGCTCCCGCACACCAGCCATGGTTGCAGCTGTGAGAGTGATCATATTGATAGAGTTCAACAGAAGGTTGTTCCAGTTATCACGCTGCTCGCCAATGTTGTTATGCATCTCCTCCCTCTGTCAGAAACAGCCTCTAAGATGGCGTAAAGCTGGGCAGTCACCATAGAATTAGAGGAGTCAGCGGTTTTTTTTGTTCTTGTATTATTGTTCTAGGAACAATATTTTCAATTGGGATTGAGAACTTTGTGAATCCATCGTCTCTTATCTTCAGATCATCGACCAATAGATCACTACTTGGTTTTCTTTGAAGGTGGAGAACGGATTTTTGGAAGTTTTGGAAGAGAAATAGAAGCATTATTCTATTTGTGGAACAATAAGATGAAGAAGGACAAGATAATAAGAGATTTGAAGCTTGTATGGAAGCCATGAATCCTGTTTAACAACTTTAGTTTCTGGTTATGTTTTGGTTTCTTTGTTTGAGATGAGAGTATCGAGGGACGATGGGTTCTAATTTATAGTTAACGAACGAACGATAACTGAAATATTCAAACAGTTTGTCGTACGTTGAAAAATGAAAAATATTGACTGGCTTTGGGAGGTTAATGTTGATTCGGCCCATTGGCTGACCCATTCCCTATTTTGATTATTTCTTTTAATAAAGTTCAAGTCAAGATTTCACCCTTTGACATGCATAGCTTATTGTGTACGTCGGGCGCAATGTTCTTTCCTCGAGTTATTTTTATTACCTCCACTTGTGAGATTTTTTGTTGATTGATTGAAGGGTTTTTTGTTTTTCTAAATAAATTCTTTAGTTATAATATTAGGCACACCCTAATTGATATTTTAGAATAATCGTTCTTTTTTTTTTTTTTTTACTAAATACATACAAAATCAAAATTTTATTGACAATAATTTTTTGGTTCAATTGGTGACTCAAGTTCAATTTTCATAAATCGAGATAGGCACCAGCAAACGTATTGGCTATGCAGCATTTGGCTGAGTTTCATAGGTATATTAGGGTTTTTTTAATCGTGTATATATAATATTATTATTATTATTATTTTATATATATATATACACGTTCAAATTCAGATAAAGTTCATATGGACTTTATATGAACTGTAAGAGCGGATAAATATAAAAAGTCTTATGTCTTTTAACTGAATGTGGACGATAAGGTATGACTATAGTCTGACCGTAAATATATATATATACACACACACTAGATATTGTCCGTGCCTACGGTACCGTGTTAAAAAATTTATCGCATGATCTACCATTATCATTTTCAAAGAAATTTTAGAATTATATCATTTAATTTATTTGGTAATCTACAATTGATATTTTCAGATATATTTTATACTGAAAATGATTTTGTTATTTGATTTGTTTGTTAAACTATAATTACTAATTTTATAGAGATTCTATAATGAAAATATTATTTATCAGCCATTAGATTATAATAAAATGATCTGAGCCGTCAATTAAGCAACATAAATATAATATTTGGATACATTATCTCTCTTAATCTTAACTATTAGTTGTCTTCTCTTTCACTCACACCATTGTGCTTTATATATATATAATATATATATATATATATATATATAGCTAACTTGATCAATATAATAAATCACTCTTTTGAATGATAATATTACTTTGCAACACGTGTATTCGAACTATATATTAATAATATTTTCACCTCTTTGTATTTTGGAAAAAGATATAATCATATTGAATTTTTTTGTATATAATATATATATAGATATAAGAGTATGTATGTATGTATATATGTGTATATATATGTATGTATATGTGTGTATATATGTAAGGGTGGGCGCGATTTGATTTGGTTTGGTTCGGTTTTTGCTCTAAAAACCGAACCAAACCATATTTTACGGTCCGGTTTTTTACCTCTCAAACCAAACCATTAAATAACGGTTTGGTTCGGATTGAAATTTTTTTAAACCAGCGGTTTACGGATTGGTTCGGTTCGGTTTATGGATTATTGTACTTAAAAAAAAATCATCAACTTAAGTGAAGACAAAAAAAAAAAAAACTAGTCTAGCGAACAAATAGTATGAAGTGCTACGGTGTAAGCTGTGACTCCGGAGAACACATGCACTCAATAGAGGTTTGAAAAATGAGGCACAATTAATTCTTGTATTTTTTAAAAATTACCTCGAATAATGATGCTACCATCATTCTAATTATAAGACAAATCCAACAGCTTACTTTCAAGAATAAACCATAAAACAAAAAATTTAAGAATAAAATGATTAACAAAATTTAAAAATAAAAGTATTAATAAAAAATTAAGAATAAAAAGTATTAACATACTAATAAAAAGAAAACATAAAGTAAAATTAAAAGAATAATGCAAATCTTTTATAAAAATATCTAATTTTTTAATTATAACGGTTCGGTTCGGTTTAACAGGTGCAGTTCGGTTTAGCATCTGAACCGAACCGTAAACTGTTTGGGGTGGGCCAATCCGAACCGCAAACCGAACCGTTAGAAAAAAAAATCATAAATTCGGTCCGGTTTGATATGTATATATGTGTAAAATCTTCATCAATATAATTAAAATCACTCTTTTGAATGATAATATTACTTTGAATCACGTGTATTCAAACTATATTAACATTATCTTTAACTCTTTTATATTTTGAAAAAAGCTATATTTCATATTGAATTTGGGATTCAACGCTTGTACTTGACAAAATTGAGTTTAGGGTATATATTGAATAAATACTTAAAAGAGTTATTACCGCTCCCATAGGAGAGGAGAAAATTTTAATTTCATTAATCACTTAATTGAGAAAAATTTTACTACCGAACGGTCGCATCACATCATTAACGTAAGAACTCAATCATACATTATCGTACATTTTAAATAATTAAATAAATGATAATTTTATTTAACATAATTTCTACATGTTATATAATTATTGATTGATGATATCATATTGTTCATACAACAATAATATTAAATAATTTTTCGAGATTGATATTGGTAACTCCTGAGATTGGGACAAGTGACTAATATATCATAAAGAAACAACGTCTCTAATAATGCACTACAAGTTTATATTAATTAAAAGGTCATTTGTGGTTTGTAATCACACTGTCGATGACAGCAGCGTCGTCAAAAGTCAACATTTTCATGTTAATCACAGCCCTTCATTCCAAATACATTTGTTAGGATATCGTGTTCTGTCTGCTACTCCATTAATATTCAAATATTCATCCATAGCTTTCTCGTTCAATTTTTTTTTTTTTGAATCATTCATCCTCTTCCAACTACACTGACCTGATAAATTGATAATACACGTTTTAAAATATTAGCAACGACTTCTGTTTTTTTTTTTATTTTATTTTATTTTATTTTATTTTATTTTTTTTATATATTATTAATTGAACCATATATTATTCACTAAATACACTCTTAGACGAGGCTTGCAGTAGCACGTGAAAGTTTCATTATATAGCACAGATATAATAGAATAACTATGTAATAGATTTATATTTTAAATTTATAAATAAATATAATTATTAATTTTCGGATATAATTCTATCCATCTTTAGGTTTTATTATTCGTAAATAAAAATTAATGTCCGATAGTTGCTTTGAGATATTCTTTGCATATTTCAAATTTTCCCTTCTTATTATCATAAACAAATGCCACGCTTGTTCAAATTTTCAAAACTAATTATATAAAAGAGTTAAGTGAACAATAATATTACCATTTTTTTTAAACAATATCTTCCCTATACATGAATCAAAGAATTGTTACATGACAAAATGATCACAATTAAATCAAAAAAGTTGCTGGCAAACTCATATATCGGAACCATACATGCGAGATGATCTTGATCTTTTGGCAAGATCTCTAATCTCTGATACGCTTCTTCCCAACTGCAAAGCAACTTTCATTTCAAACATTTCCCCATTTTCTCTCTTCTCCACATCACTTTCATTAAGAGTGGATTCAATTGATTCCTCCAAAGTGTAAAGAAACCTGCACAGTTTCTGTACATCTCTATAACCATACCCACTTGCCCGCCGTGTTCCAAAGTGTTAACTGTGGCAGCTAAAGCCCCGGCAGCCACTGCAACAACTGCGGCTCCCGAAGAGTTAGTGCCCACAAAAGCTGAACCAGCAGCTGCAATGCCAGTGAGCAATGGCCCTGATATAGCTAAAATCTTGTTAATTTTCAAAGCCAAGTTGCCTAGTCTCATGTAATCTTCAGTATCTTTGCTCTTCAACACTTTAACAATCTCCCTCATTTCCACTTCCAGCTCCTCACTCCATCCATTCCTGTTCTGATTTGTTTCATGCAGTACTTCGTTGTTTCTTTCTATTTGGGAGTTATTTGATGGCCACCAAACAGCTGGCTCAAAAGCTTTAGGGAACTTTTCAATCATTTTTCCAATCAAGGGAAGTGGGTATGCTCTATCAAGAGCCAAAACCTTCTCCATTGCTTCTTTAACATCAACTTCAATAGGAACCCTAAGAGCAAGTACAGCTTGTAATTCTCTTTGAAGTTGCTTGAACAGCTTTGTGGCGTTGCGTTGTTCTTCAGCAAGCTGTGAGGGCTGAATCTTGTTCATTATAACCAACATTCCCGTGGCTGCAGAGAACAAGAGAGTTGATGATAGCTTCAAAGCCAAAAGTGAAGCAGCACCAGCACCAGCAGCGCCGCCAGAGGCTGCAACACCAGCCATAGTTGCAGCAGTGAGAGTGATCATGTTGATAGAGTTCAAGAGAAGGGTGTTCCAGTTGTCACGTTGCTCGCCGATGTTGTTGTGCATCTCAACTCTATCAGCAACAGACTCCAATATCGCATAAAGATGAGCTGCCACCATAGTGTTGGAGGACAGCATGCAAATGCATGCTAGCTGCACAATGAGCTGCCAGACAATAAACTCAACCAGGCAAGGCAGAAGCTGGACTTGTGAAGACAGAGGCATGCCAGCCATGCACCGAAAGTGTGGTGTGTAAGTTGGCAAACCGCGTGACACTATTCACGCGGTTTGATCAACTATAAAAGGAGCCCCAACCATTGGTATCATATCCCAGTAATCCCAAAGTGTTATAAGCTTCAAGTAGAAAGCTTGAGAGTGTGTGAGTTTTTTGTGAGTTTCTTGTTGTAAACTTGTAGTGTTTATTCTTGTAGTAATAAAACAATTCGGTTTTTCCTCAAATACACTCTAAAGTGATCGGTGAATCACAACAAGTGGTATCAGAGCTTTGGTTCTTCATTGGGATCGAAAAACCGAAGAACGGAGGGAGTTTGGTTCGGAAAATTCGAGTTCCGGCAAAGTTGTCAAAAATCAACTTTGAGCACACCATCAGCTAGTTCACGTCGAGACGAGCACGGTGGTAGGTGGTATTTTCCGGCGACCGAACCGACGTCTCAGAACGCCGCACGCGCCGTACGCGCCTTCCAGAGAGCTTCCCACGCGCGCCACGCGCCTCACGCGCGCCAGAGGTTGAAGACGATCCGCGTCAGCGCCACGTCACGCCCAGTCAGCGCCACGTCAGCCCAGCAGTCAGCGCACAGTCAGCGCTGAGTCATCCGCCACGTGTCTGACACGTCAGCCGCCACGTCAGCGCCACGTCAGCCGCCACGTGTCTGCCACGTCAGCAAACCGGTCCCACTTTGCCACGTCAGCACTGCCACATCAGCGCCACGTCAGCAGCCTGGTAAATTTCATTCAGCCCCCTGAAGTTTTGAAATTTACAGTTTTGCCCCAGAAGTTTTAGGAATTACAAATCAGCCCCTGTTTCGGATTTAGACCAAAGGAGTGTCTATTCCACCATTTTCGACCGTTCCGGACGCAACGGTGACCTCCGATTTGTGAAATTCAGACCCGATTTTAGTGTATTCCCATTTTAAACTTTGAAACTTAAAATGGAGATTGAGGATTCTCATTCTGGTGCAATGATTTAAACTGGCTGCCACTAATTACTCCCTCTGGAGACCTAGGATGATAGATTTTTTACATTGTAAAGATCTGTTTGATGTCATCGAGTTGAAGGGAGTGAAACCAGAGTCTGTTAAGGAGTGTGACTGGAAGAAGAAACTCAACAACAGAACTTTTGTCAGATAAGGCAGTGGATCGGTCATAGTGTCTTCCACCATGTAGCACAGGATTCAGATGCTTACAGGATGTGGATAAAGCTGGAAGACATGTTTCAGGCCAAGACAGCTCGGAATAAAGCCCTGTTAATGAGGCGTTTGGTGAACCTGAAGCTACGGAGTGGAACTTCCGTTGCAGAACACACCAACGAGTTTCAGAGCCTGGTGAACCAGTTGTCTGCAGTAGACATGCAGCTGGGAGATGAAGTACAAGCCCTCTTACTACTCAGTTCCCTTCCTGATAGCTGGGAGACATTGGTGGTTACTCTCAGCAATTCCGCTCCAGGAGGTAAAGTTACCATGCCTATGGTAAAAGATGCCCTGTCGAATGAGGAGTCCAGGAGAAAAGATGTTGGCTCAGAACAGACAGAAGCCTTCGTCACAGAGGCTCGAGGAAGACATCAAGGAAGAAGACGGAGAGAGAGGCAGAAGCACAACCAGGGTAGATCCTCAGATGGAAGGAAGCCTACCTATAAGTGCTACCATTGTGGCATTGTAGGCCACCTAAAGAAGAATTGCCGAAAACTGCAACGAGAGCAGAGAGAAGGCAATCACCAGCGGAGAAAGACGAAGGAGAGACACGGTCGTTGTCCAAGCAGATGTAGCAATATGCTCCATACAGGAAGAGACATGCCTTCACAACGCAACCCAAGATGTTGAGTGGGTGGTAGATACTGCAGCATCCTACCACGTCACTCCTCACAGGGATTTCTTCACAACATACAAAGCAGGAGACTTTGGAGCAGTGAAGATGGGAAATATCAGTTCCTCTGGGATAGTAGGAATGGGTGATATTCAGTTGCGGACAAATGTCGGGTGTACATTGATCTTGAAGGATGTCCTGCATGTTCCAGAACTTCGGCTGAATGTACTCTCGGGGATAGCTCTTGACAAACAGGGCTATGAAAATCACTTCAGAAATGGCACATGGAGAATGACGAAAGGTGTCATGGTTGTCGCCCGAGGACATGCTTGCGGAGCACTATACAAGACTCATGTGAAGATTTGTGCAGACAGCCTCAAAGTAGCTGAAAAAGAGGCTTCTCAAAATCTGTGGAACCGGAGACTCGGACACATGAGTGGGAGAGGGTTGTCTACCCTGAACAAGAAGAAGCTTACCAATGATGCTGCCACGAGGTCCTTGCAACCACTACTCATTGGTAAGCAACACAGAGTCTCATTTGATTTCTCTTCAGAGAGAAGATCAGAGTTGCTCAGTCTGGTGCACTCTGATGTTTGTGGTCCCTTGGAGGTTGATTCATTGGGCGGCGTAACAAGTATTTTCTGACTTTCATCGATGATGCTTCACGGAAAATCTGGGCGTATTTCCTCAACGACGAAGGATCAGGTCCTAGATCAATTCAAGCTGTTCCACGCCATGGTAGAGCATGAAACAGGGAAGAAGCTGAAGTGCCTTCGCACAGACGCTGGAGGCAAGTACAGTTCCAGGGAGTTCGAAGCCTACTGCATGAGACATAGCATTCGACATGAGAGAACTGTTACACATACTTCACAACATAATGGTGTCGCTGCAAGCATGAACCGCACCATTATGGAGAAAGTCAGATGAATGATCAGTATGGCTAAACTGCCAAAGCCATTCTGGGGAGAAGCTGTTCGTGCCGCCTGCTACCTGATCAACAGATCACCATCTGTACCGTTGAACTTCGAGATTCCGGAGAAATTGTGGTCTGGTAAGAATCCCTCCTACACTCACCCTAGAGTATTCGGTTGTTTAGCCGTTGCACATGTATCCAAGGAGCTCAGGGAGAAGCTCGATGCAAGGACAACTCCATGTATATTCCTAGGCCATGGAGATGAAGAATTTGGATACAGACTATGGGATCCGAAGGTGGTGAAGATGGTCATCAGAGCCAGAAGAAGTAGAGTTTCTTGAAGACCGAACAATTGAAGACATTGAAATACCCAGAATGTCTTCCAATTCCAGTGCCAACAGAAATCCAGACTCAGCACCAGCACAATTGGCCACAGATATGGTGCACGAGGAAATTCCAGAAGCAGAACCAGAGGAGGCAAATGAAGATGTTGAGCAGGGGGGAGACACAGCCTGTTCCATCAAAGATTACAGAAGAAAGTGTTGAGCAGGGGGAGCCGCAACCTACTCCACTAGAAGCTACAAGATCATTCACAGAGATGGATGATGACAGACCTCCTGAAACCAGTAGACCTCAGACAAGAAGATCTGAGCGAGGCAGGATTCCATCAACCAGATATCCGGGATCCGAATATATTCTGCTTACTGATGTGGGGGAGCCAGAGAGTTTCCCAAAGGCAAGAAAGCACTGAGGAACAAATGGGTGAAGAAACATGACAGAAGATTACTGTGCAGAGACACAGTGGATTGTACTATGCAGAGACATAGCAGGAGAATACTGTACAGAGATGCAGTGAAGTGTGCTGTGCAGAGACACAGCCGACATGTCGACAAAGGAACGATGATCGGGACAAGCTAGAGTTGTGCAGAGACATAACCGGGATAGCTGTCAGATGATACAGAGAACTACGATTGGCTTGATCCTAACTCAGGGTACGTAGGCAGTCATACAGATGCAGCCAGGGGAGGATCCTTTGGAGGATCCGATTTGGATGATTGATGGTCGGCTCAGATTTCAGGGCAAATCTTCACCGAGGGGGAGATTTGTTGGAGGACAGCATGCAAATGCATGCTAGCTGCACACATGAGCTGCCAGACAATAAACTCAACCAGCAAGGCAGAAGCTGGACTTGTGAAGACAGAGGCATGCCAGCCATGCACCGAAAGTGTGTGTGTAAGTTGGCAAACCGCGTGACACTATTCACGCGGTTTGATCAACTATAAAAGGAGCCCCAAACCATTGTTATCATTATCCCAGTAATCCCAAAGTGTATAAGCTTCAAGTAGAAAGCTTGAGAGTGTGTGAGGTTTTTTTTTGTGAGTTTCTTGTTGTAAACTTGTAGTGTTTACTTGTAGTAATAAATACAATTCGGTTTTTCCTCAAATACACTCTAAAGTGATCGGTGAATCACAACACATAGGATTAGACTCTTCTCTTATTATTGGGAATAATGTTGTTTTTGTGAATCCATTGTCTCTTATCGTCAGCTCCTCGACCAAGTTTTTATTACTTGGTTTTCTTGGAGGTGGGAATTTGATTTTTGGGAATTTTGGGACAGAAACAGCAGCATTAATTCTATTTGAACTAGTAGAAGGAGAAGAGAACAGGAAATTTGAAGCGTGTAAACAAGCCATTAATCTTTGTTTGGTTTCTTTGTTATCTTTGTCTTTGAATGTTGAGATTTGAGAATGGATTCGGAGAGACACAACGGGGTCATATTTATAGTAACGAACTATATTTTAAACAGAAGTGGTCAATTCATAACTTATCCTTTGAAAATATTGACCAGCTGACTGCTGTGACTCGGCCCATTTAATGACTCATTCCCTTATTCAATATTCATAATTTCTTTTAGTACAAGTCAAGATTTTCTCCGATGGCTTGGGTCCAATCGACGTGGCGAACTAATTGCTAACGCAAATTGATTTGCTTGAATGAGCCTTTCCGTCAGTATTATTTTCTAATTTTAAATTACTTTAATTTTATTTATCAATTTATACCCTATAAACTAAATAAGTTACGTTAATATGTAATTAAAAAAATATTTTATAAAAGAAATAGAGTTCGAATATTTATTATGAAGTTATTAAATAATGAAGTTATGGTCTCTCAGTAATGTACACATTTTTTAGATAAAAACTTTTTTTCTCAAAATAAATAAACTGTCGTTCAGCATAAGACTTTTCAATTTAGAGTTATTATTTTAATGGTTTTCATGAGTTCCGTTTAAATCTAAAATATCCCAAAATTTATATCAATATGACAATTCTCATATTTGGTTAACTAAAGAAATATTATATTCCTAATAAATAATTTATATCTTAATTAAAAATATTTTGATTTTTCATTTCAACATGCCGAAAAATGCTACAGCAGATGAGAAAATTGATTTGGTTGGCTGAGGCTGAGACGAACCAAATGGCCTCGGACCAAAAGAGTAGGGACAAATTGGGAAAGAGAATATACGAGCGGATCATAATTACATTGTAAGTACTAATTATTACTTTATTAGTATCATTGGACAAGGGACAAATTTGGAAGAGAATATACGAGCGAATCATAATCACATTGTTAATATCATGGGATAATCCGTAACATTTTCGTCTTACGTGGACGCAGTTGACCGATCAATATCTTTGTCTGAACTCACACGAAGGATATTTTATTAACCGTCCGTGCAAACTGCAAACAACTCACTAACACTTGCAGCAAGTACAAAATTGGGAGACTGTCAACTGTCAAGTCTGTTATGGAAGACTAAAAAGTAAGTAATTATTAAGAATCTCCCCATTTGCAAGAAGAATAATCTTTGTTGAGAAAATGGGATCAATTGCAAAGAAAGGATTGCAACAATACTTGATACAGCTTCAGCAACACCCTTTGAGAACAAAGGTCCCATTTGTTTTATTTTTCATTTCAATATTTCTGTGATGGGTTTTTCATTTTGTATGATTTTTTCTGTTTTGGCTGAGGAGCAGAGGAGGAAAGCTTGAATTTTTATTACTTTATGCAGGCACTAACTGCTGGAGTCCTGTCAGCAATCAGTGACATAGTTGCTCAAAACTTACTGGCATTCAGAAACTTCAGCTAAGGAGGCTACTGCTTAAAGTGGTAATTAAGCTTCTTTCTCTTTTAACACTTCTATATTTTATTTTATGAATTAATTGAAGATAGCAATACTGATATAGCATGTGGTACTGATATTATTATCTTCAGATTTTTGTGTTCAATGGAACATTATCTTTTAGAATCTTCTCAATTCATATTTTAGTACTCTTCAGTTTAGTTTTCCTGTTTTTGTTATATTGTGGATCGTAATGTTCTCTTTATGTATGTTTTGGGATTGTTTTATATTGTGAATTTGGTCCACAGTTGTTAAAATTAATGGCGTTCTAAGCTTTAACTTTCCCTCTCTCTCACATTAAAAAGTTGTTCAGTTACCTGATCGGTATCGATTGCATATATACTTTGCTAAAATTTACTCTTCCTTTTCTAGTTATTATATTAGAAAATGGACTTTATTGTTTCTGGCATGATTTATTGGAAGGAATGCTTGTATATACATACTACTAGATGGGAATTTGGGGAATGGTTTATTCAGTTTTTGTACCCAAACCCAATGCAGAACGAAGCATGGCCCTTTTGCAGGATTTTGGCAGGAATCCTCGTTGAATCATATAATTAATTAATTCATACATTTATTTTATTATCCACTTTCTCTGTAATTATTTGAACTTTTTTTTTGCCTTCTCTTGAGGTCTAAAGATATATATATATAATATATATATATAGATATATATATTCTTGGGGTATATATGAAAAGAGATTAGTAAAAAAATGGGGGCCCAGATGGGTAGATAGGTGTGTGACGGTGGATTTTGGTCTCAGGATAATATGGGAATATCACCTCCGAGATAATCCTCCTTCAATAGTGAATTGTTTGGTTATGGGGGACCAAAGGCAAACTTAGCAAAAGACAGATAAATGCACCAATCGACAAAGAGATTTAACGTGGTTCGGCGGATCTTGGTCCGACCTACGTCCACGGGCACAAACAGGATGATACTTTTTATTACTGAAATATGCTTCTCGGATCTTTTTGTGTTTACAAGTCAGAGCTTGATGATTCTGATGCCCACTTTTAACCTTCAACTTGTTACCCTTATTCCTCTCTTTTTGTTGTTCTTCTTTTCCTTCACTCTACCCTCCTATTTATAATGGTGAAGAAATCATATTCCTATTTGTACAAGAATTTCCTAGTTGAAACTATTCCTTTTTCCCATAAGGATTCCTAGTCAAAACTATTCCCTTTTCCATAAGGATTCCTAGCCAAAAACTACATTTACTTCCTTTTCATACTAGGACATTGATTTACTAGTTTACCCCATGAAAGTAGGATAACTTATTATCTTATCTTGTATGGATAGAATGCCTTTCTTCCCGAACTTGTCTTGCCCTATGCTCGGTCTTCATGTGGTCGGTCATAATAGTCTTTTGTACTGAGAATGCTGCTGTCGACCTGATAATTGCCCGGTCATCCAATCTTTAAGTGGTCGGGTTAACGATCTTAAGTGCTCGGCCCCTGACTCATGTGGTCGGGTCGGTATTAATGATCCGGACAATAAGGAATTACCCTTTTGCCCCTGTCGTGCTGTCTTAAATACCATAGTGCCTAAAAACACCATCAACATCTGTCCCCTAGTTCTCGGTTCCAACGAGTATACAAGTTGGTGCCGGGAACTATAAAAGATGGTGTGCCGATCGCCTTGCTGGTGGTCGCTCCAGAAATCACAGAGAAAAACACATTGGCTGCAAATCTGGTCATTCCTGCCACCTTCATGTGCTCAGTCAACGAGGATCCCGATATCTACCCGTGGAGAAAATGTTTTGCCCTTATGCTGACGACGACCGACTCGGTGGGACGTAACCCGACCCCGAGCTAAAATGAACACTTGGTTCCGGGGGGAATGTTACGTCCCCAGACCAAAAGGACGGACTCGGTGGGACACGACCCGACCCCGAGCTGAGATGAACACTTGGCCCTGGGGGAATGTTACGTCCCCAGACCAAAAGGACTGACTCGGTGGGACATGACCCGACCCCGAGCTGAGAAGAACACCTGGCCCTGGGGGGTTGTCACGTCCCCATGCCAAAAGAACGGACTCGGTGGGACGTAACCCGACCCCGAGCTGAGATGAACACTTGGCCCTGGGGGAATGTTACGTCCCCAGACCAAAAGGACGGACTCGGTGGGACGTAACCCGACCCCGAGCTGAGAGAAACCAAGTGACCTCGGCGGAACGAATCCAGCCCAGAGCTATTTAACCAACCAAGTGGCCTCGGGGGAACGAATCCAGCCCCGAGCCTGATTAACCACGCGGTCTCGGCGGAACGAAATCCAGCCCCGAGCCAGGTAATCTTTGGGACTTGCTCAGAAGGGAATTGAATCAACCTTGTGAAGCCCTACCGAATCTGGCACGGGCGTCCCCTCACCAGACCAGTGAAAAACAAAAAAAATCTCTGGAAAAAAAATAAAATTAACAGGTGGGGGCGACTTATCGCTTATCCCAAAAGAAACTTTTTACAAATGTAAACAACAGCACGGATGCCTCACAACAGCGTCCTGCCCGAGGCCTCCAAAACACAATTCTGAATCTTTCAATTCAGTGTCCCGGCGAACCAAGATTTCATGTTGCTATCTTTGGTTCCATTCCGCCTCCTGCGGTCTCCTTTCTTTCTGTTATCCCGGGGGTGGTGCTTCTCGTGGCTGGTATCTTCTTGTACTTCTTCGTCGTATTCTTTCTCCTTTCGCCGGGTGTTGTGAAGGCTATCATAGGAGGGGTCTGGTGACGATTTGTCACTTTCTTCCTCCCAGGTGTCCTCGGTCTGGGAATCTCCCTGAACCACTACGGATCTTACCCTGTAAGGATCCCTCTTCCGGGGTCTGTCGTCCTCACTTATATCGACAATCTTTTTCCTTCTGCTATGTCGTTCCTTCGTCGGCTAGTCCCCGCTTCGAATTTTTCATTGTGTGCTCCTTCTATCCTTTCCAACCGGTCTACAATGGTTTTTAGCAGAGTTTGGTTTTCCTCCCTTTCTCTCCTAAGGTTTTCCTCAATCTTCTCCATCCAATCTGCAGCCGAGCTCCCTGATGGTTGGTGGCTTCCGTCTTCCGCCATTGTCTTACTACGCGAGCTGCTTTTTGTTGAGTTCCCCACAGACGGTGCCAACTGTTGACGGTGGATTTTGGTCTCAGGATAATATGGGAATATCACCTCCGAGATAATCCTCCTTCAATAGTGAATTTGTTTGGTTATGGGGACCAAAGGCAACTTAGCAAAAGACAGATAAATGCACCAATCGACAAAGAGATTTAACGTGGTTCGGCGGATCTTGGTCCGACCTACGTCCACGGGCACAAACAGGATGATACTTTTTATTACTGAAATATGCTTCTCGGATCTTTTTGTGTTTACAAGTCAGAGCTTGATGATTCTGATGCCCACTTTTAACCTTCAACTTGTTACCCTTATTCTCTCTTTTTTGTTGTTCTTCTTTTCCTTCACTCTACCCTCCTATTTATAATGGTGAAGAAATCATATTCCTATTTGTACAAGAATTCCTAGTTGAAACTATTCCTTTTTCCCATAAGGATTCCTAGTCAAAACTATTCCCTTTTTCCATAAGGATTCCTAGCCAAAAACTACATTTACTTCCTTTATCATACTAGGACATTGATTTACTAGTTTACCCCATGAAAGTAGGATAACTTATTATCTTATCTTGTATGGATAGAATGCCTTATCTTCCCGAACTTGTCTTGCCCTATGCTCGGTCTTCATGTGGTCGGTCATAATAGTCTTTTGTACTGAGAATGCTGCTGTCGACCTGATAATTGCCCGGTCATCCAATCTTTAAGTGGTCGGGTTAACGATCTTAAGTGCTCGGCCCCTGACTCATGTGGTCGGGTCGGTATTAATGATCCGGACCAATAAGGAAATTACCCTTTTGCCCCTGTCGTGCTGTCTTAAATACCATAGTGCCTAAAAACACCATCAACATCTGTCCCCTAGTTCTCGGTTCCAACGAGTATACAAGTTGGTGCCGGGAACTATAAAAGATGGTGTGCCGATCGCCTTGCTGGTGGTCGCTCCAGAAATCACAGAGAAAAACACATTGGCTGCAAATCTGGTCATTCCTGCCACCTTCATGTGCTCAGTCAACGAGGATCCCGATATCTACCCGTGGAGAAAATGTTTTGCCCTTATGCTGACGACGACCGACTCGGTGGGACGTAACCCGACCCCGAGCTAAAATGAACACTTGGTTCCGGGGGGAATGTGTTACGTCCCCAGACCAAAAGGACGGACTCGGTGGGACACGACCCGACCCCGAGCTGAGATGAACACTTGGCCTGGGGGAATGTTACGTCCCCAGACCAAAAGGACTGACTCGGTGGGACATGACCCGACCCCGAGCTGAGAAGAACACCTGGCCCTGGGGGGTTGTCACGTCCCCATGCCAAAAGAACGGACTCGGTGGGACGTAACCCGACCCCGAGCTGAGATGAACACTTGGCCCTGGGGGAATGTTACGTCCCCAGACCAAAAGGACGGACTCGGTGGGACGTAACCCGACCCCGAGCTGAGAGAAACCAAGTGACCTCGGCGGAACGAATCCAGCCCAGAGCTATTTAACCAAGTGGCCTCGGGGGAACGAATCCAGCCCGAGCCTGATTAACCACGCGGTCTCGGCGGAACGAAATCCAGCCCCGAGCCAGGTAATCTTTGGGACTTGCTCAGAAGGGAATTGAATCAACCTTGTGAAGCCCTACCGAATCTGGCACGGGCGTCCCCTCACCAGACCAGTGAAAAACAAAAACAAATCTCTGGAAAATAAAATTAACAGGTGGGGGCGACTTATCGCTTATCCCAAAAGAAAACTTTTTACAAATGTAAACAACAGCACGGATGCCTCACAACAGCGTCCTGCCCGAGGCCTCCAAAACACAATTCTGAATCTTTCAATTCAGTGTCCCGGCGAACCAAGATTTCATGTTGCTATCTTTGGTTCCATTCCGCCTCCTGCGGTCTCCTTTCTTTCTGTTATCCCGGGGGTGGTGCTTCTCGTGGCTGGTATCTTCTTGTACTTCTTCGTCGTATTCTTTCTCCTTTCGCCGGGTGTTGTGAAGGCTATCATAGGAGGGGTCTGGTGACGATTTGTCACTTTCTTCCTCCCAGGTGTCCTCGGTCTGGGAATCTCCCTGAACCACTACGGATCTTACCCTGTAAGGATCCCTCTTCCGGGGTCTGTCGTCCTCACTTATATCGACAATTCTTTTTCCTTCTGCTATGTCGTTCCTTCGTCGGCTAGTCCCCGCTTCGAATTTTTCATTGTGTGCTCCTTCTATCCTTTCCAACCGGTCTACAATGGTTTTTAGCAGAGTTTGGTTTTCCTCCCTTTCTCTCCTAAGGTTTTCCTCAATCTTCTCCATCCAATCTGCAGCCGAGCTCCCTGATGGTTGGTGGCTTCCGTCTTCCGCCATTGTCTTACTACGCGAGCTGCTTTTTGTTGAGTTCCCCACAGACGGCGCCAACTGTTGACGGTGGATTTTGGTCTCAGGATAATATGGGAATATCACCTCCGAGATAATCCTCCTTCAATAGTGAATTTGTTTGGTTATGGGGGACCAAAGGCAAACTTAGCAAAAGACAGATAAATGCACCAATCGACAAAGAGATTTAACGTGGTTCGGCGGATCTTGGTCCGACCTACGTCCACGGGCACAAACAGGATGATACTTTTTATTACTGAAATATGCTTCTCGGATCTTTTTTGTGTTTACAAGTCAGAGCTTGATGATTCTGATGCCCACTTTTAACCTTCAACTTGTTACCCTTATTCTCTCTTTTTTGTTGTTCTTCTTTTCCTTCACTCTACCCTCCTATTTATAATGGTGAAGAAATCATATTCCTATTTGTACAAGAATTTCCTAGTTGAAACTATTCCTTTTTCCCATAAGGATTCCTAGTCAAAACTATTCCTTTTTCCATAAGGATTCCTAGCCAAAAACTACATTTACTTCCTTTATCATACTAGGACATTGATTTACTAGTTTACCCCATGAAAGTAGGATAACTTATTATCTTATCTTGTATGGATAGAATGCCTTATCTTCCCGAACTTGTCTTGCCCTATGCTCGGTCTTCATGTGGTCGGTCATAATAGTCTTTTGTACTGAGAATGCTGCTGTCGACCTGATAATTGCCCGGTCATCCAATCTTTAAGTGGTCGGGTTAACGATCTTAAGTGCTCGGCCCCTGACTCATGTGGTCGGGTCGGTATTAATGATCCGGACCAATAAGGGAATTACCCTTTTGCCCCTGTCGTGCTGTCTTAAATACCATAGTGCCTAAAAACACCATCAACAATATGTATGTACTGTTATTATAATTTACATATCTCCATCTATCCACACTTACATGGCACAGTGCAGCTTTTTGGATGTGCTTATCTTGGACCGTTCGGACATTTCCTGCATATAATATTGGATAACATTTTTAAGGGAAAAAAAGATACTAGTACGGTTGCCAAGAAGGTAATTACAACTTCTCCAGCTTCCAAATTCATAAAATTTCAAGTTCAAACAAGAAAGTTATTTTGACCCATAAATCATATATAAGTACATAGATCTTTGCTTCCAAGAGTCTTTCTTGTCATGCATTAAGAATAGTCTTATGCATGAGGCTTCCCACATAGTGAGCTCTGGAGATGATTCAATATATACGTAGTCTTCTCCTTATTTTTGTTGTAAAAGACTGTTTCAATATATACTCAAAACCTGTGACTTTTATTCCATAATAGAATAGTCTCACCAATAATAACTTCTGTCTTGCATGAATATATGAAATCCTTCTGAAATGCTGAATGATACTTCAGGTGGTGCTGGAACAATTGATATCTTCTCCTTGGAACAACTTGATGTTTATGATTTACTATGGGGCTGTTGTTGAGGGTAAGTTGATAGTACCACACGATATCATTGATTCTATATACAGAATGATTGTGAGTGTATGTATAACATTAGACAATTAAAATTCAATTATTTATAAACTCTAATTACCGATCATAATTTATAAAAATTCAGCTCGACTCCGATTCTAGATGTTCTAACACTCCAGTCCAGAGTTAAGTTTGGTGTTTGAAAACGTGTATATGTCATATATATAATATAGTGACAGAAGACTCGTGTCATATAATATAAATAATATACAAATGAAGTTCTATATGTAAGCGTCAACAAAAAAGCCACTGCATACAATTTAACGAACGTGTATATGAAATGCAGGAAGACATTGGAAGGATGTGGAAACAAAAATCAAGAAGTACTACCCAACAGTGCAGTATACAGCATGGACGGTATATTCCTTTTTTGTTTTGTTTTTGTTTTTTGCATTATTAATTTGGGCAATTTCCTTAATATAAAACATGCATCCCCTTGATAATTAAGCTTACATCCTGATCAATAAAACATAAATTCAGTTCTGGCCAGTTGTGGGATGGATTAATCATCAGTATGTGCCGCTGCAGTTCCGTGTCATTTTCCACAGCTTAATTGCAATGTGCTGGTAAATACTGTCTCCCCATTGATTTACTTCCTTTGCATGCTAATATTTCTTAGATCTCCTGTTAGTTTTTTTTTTCCTCTTGGAATCTTACAACCAAACCACAAAAGTCATTTTCCTATTAAGTGAGATTGATGTTATTGTATTCTACTTGAAACCTTACTTGATAAGTGGCAACATCATATCATTTTATCTCTTTCTAAGTGGAAGCTTACAACATGCATGCAGAAAATATTAACTTGTTTCCCTTTGTATTTCAGGGGAATATTTTTGAATCTCCAGGCTAGATCAATGGCTTTGCCAAAGGCTAAATGAGTGGAAGGAAAGCATCAACATGCTTGTCTCAAATTAAAGTAGTAATGCTTACTGTTGTATGCACTTTTTTTATGTACCTCAAAAGTATATTTTGGGCAGCCACGAATACTAGCGTTTGATTAGCTAATTGAATAATTAGTTCCACTTGAACAAAATTTAATATGTTTTAATTAAAGGTGTGTTGATGGCTGATTTTCATTATAGGGGCAAATCGGTAAACCTATTTCTCGAACAATTCTCCCTCAATTGTGGATTTGTTTGGTTTGGGGGACCAAATACAAACTTAACAAAAGATGAAAAAAAATACATAGACAAAACAAAGGGTTTGACGTGTTTCGGCAGAATGGATCTAACCTACGCCTACGGGCACAAGGAAAAATGAAGCTTTTATAACGTGATCGGGTAGGACCGAATTCTTACTAACTCTTGCTTACAAAATGCTTTTTGCTTTCTTTTACAAATGTGAAATAAAATTAGATAGCCATTTACAATGAATTCTCAACCCCTTTATATAGTAGGGCAAATCCCACTGGTCCACCGTTTATGACATTAGCTCATGTCACATATCATCATTTGTAGTAGCAACTCTTCTTAACTTCCCACAATTTGACCAATCAGAACACTTCATTTTTCTGTCTCTGCATCGATCTATGGCGGCCTATGACGGCTCTGCCACCTATCTGTCATTGCATCGGCCTATGGCGGCCTACAACGGCTTTACTCCGCCACCTACCTGTCACATCAGACCTTTTGGAGAGTCCAAGTCCCCATACAAGGCTTACGACACTTAGACTTGATCATATTGTTACCATCCCGCCCCGTCCTACCAGGTCGGGCAACCGAAACAACAGCTATACTGCCATGCTGATCAGTCAGGTTGGGTCAGAGGCCTTTATTCCCATTACTTCTCTGAACAACTTTACACCTGATCAATTCACTGGAGCAGTCAGGTCGGGTCGGGTTTCAAGTGCATACCAATTCTGATCTCTTCACTTGGCACGACACCTCTGCCTCATGGGCTTGGGCCCTCGAATTCGGGAAGTGAAAATCCTCTTCATACCCTTACTCGAGATTCTGATTTCTTGAGGGGTGCCATGCACCATCAACAATATGATTTTACGAATGATGACTATAATGATTAGTATATAATAATGTAATTCATACATTTTCGGTTGTATAAAATTAGTGACCTAAAATTTTATGGAAAGCCTAGTGATGATAATTTTCTTGATAATGTCTCTGTTGTAAAACAAATTGTGTTTTCCGAAACTTGTTTAGTTAATTACTGGCTTACATTTTATATAGTATTTTAAAAGGTTATCATAAAAATAGGACCAAAACAAAAAGTAGAATTTGACTATATTCCCTGAAAACATTTTTTATTGTCAAAAAAAGAACATATTAATTTTTGAGATTTTTTTTAAACTTCAAAATTATAATATGAATAATTGACTGGAACTATATTATTATATTAATTTATTATTTTGATAAAAATAAATAAATTTCGAAAGTATCCCCACGAGGAATCAAATATGTCATTATAAAAAAATAAATTTCTATCATCCTTTGTGATGTGAGTTTCCCGTTACCAATATATTATTGGTTTGATTCTTAAAAATAATTATGATTAATTAACATTCACATGGACATACTAGCTACAAATAGGAAACGATAACTTATTTCATTAATTTTTTAATTATAATTAATGACACATGTAATCGAAGACATCGAAGACCCTAGGCAAAATTACAGGTTTTTTGTCCCAATGCCATTGGCTATTTCAAGAGAAAATCTTTGATTGTATCACGTCATCCATGCAACAAGCCAATCATCCATTACCATGCGTGCTAAAAAATTAAAAAACAACTAAAAAATAGGTATTAAATTATATATGTCATTTTTTAATTCGCTGGTGATACCACGTCACACATACCACTGTTGCATCAAAAATTTCATATTTCAAGGTTTTACTTGTTAACGCTGGCTGTTGAAGTTGAATTTTGAAAGTCAACACAGAACTCAGCGTAGTTATTTTGAATTAGGGCACAAAATTTGAAGGGGTCTAATTTAATTTTCTACTCCATCAAACCCTATTCAAAATTAAACCATTAGACCTTTTACATCACACCAACTTGTTCTCAAAAGAAAAAAAAAAACATCATATCAATTTTTATATAAATACTAAATAGCTACAGTTTAGTGAAATCACAAACCAACTAAAAACTAAATAGCTAGCTAGGAGGCTAAATGGCAACAATTCAAGCTTCAAGCATCATGTTTTCAGCTGGCTTGCGAAGTGCAAGAGTTGATGCTACAATGAATGCACCAAAAATTCGGATGAATAAAAGTTCTCTTCCAAAAATTTCAAGTAAAGTTTTGGTTGAGGATTTGGAGTTGAAAAATGGTATCAACAGTATTGATCAAACCCAAATGGAGAAACATGATGCTGATGATAAACTAGTGATTTCAAAGTTTTATGCGATAATGGAAGCTGTGGCAGATAGAGTGGAGATGCATAAGAGCATTGGAGAGCAAAGAGACAATTGGAATCAACTCTTTTTGAGTTCCATTAATGGACTCACTCTCACTGCTGCTCTTATGACAGGCTTAGCAGGCACATTTGTAAATTTATCATCAGCAGCTCCTCTATTGGCGCTCAAGTTTTCTTCTACAATTCTTTATGCAGCAGTCACTGGGATGTTGGTGTTGATAAACAAGATTCAGCCATCACAACTGGCTGAAGAACAAAGAAATTCTGTAAGATTGTTCAAGCTGCTCCATGGAGAGCTTCAAACAGTACTAGCTCTTAGAAACCCTAGTGTTGATGATGTGAATGAAGCAATGGAGAAAATTTTGGCTCTTGATAGAGCATACCCACTCCCATTACTTGGTACCATGCTTGAAAAATTCCCATCTAGGGTTGAACCAGCAGTGTGGTGGCCTCAGCAAAGTCGAAAACACCGGCTTGAGGGGAAGATAAATGGGGATCATAACAATGGGTGGGATGTAAATTTAGAAGAGGAAATGAGAAGAATTGTTGAGGTTATGAAGGAGAAGGATTTGGATGATTACTTAAGGTTAGGTAACATTGCTTTGAAGCTAAACAAAATATTGGCTGTTTCAGGTCCTTTGTTGACTGGCCTTGGGGGTATTGCTTCTGCTTTTGTGGGCACAAATGACTCATCATGGGCTGTGATCATAGGAGTTACTGCCGGAGCTTTGGCTAGTGCTGTGAACACATTTGAGCATGGTAGCCAAGTGGGGATGGTGCTTGAGATGTATCGGGGCAATGCGGGTTTCTTTAAGCTTATGGAAGAAACTATAGAGTCTAATGTCAATGAGAGTGACGTTGAGAGAAGAGAAAATGGAGAGTTGTTTGAAATGAAGGTGGCTTTATGCTTGGGAAGAAGTTTATCAGAGCTCAGGAATCTTGCAGCATCATCATCTTCTTCAGGAAATGGAGAAGCTAACAAAGAATTTGCAAGCAAGCTCTTTTGATCCTTGAAGGATGGTAAAGTTCAATAACGTAATTATACAGAACGTGTAATCCATATTTGATCAAATGAACCATTTTTATTCATTCTTGACCTGATGTTAATCATATTCATACTTACACTTACAATTGAGATAACTTAAAAATTAAGCGTTTTCCAAACTAATCGGGATAAATCCGTTTTATGTAGGGGTGTGCATCGGTCGGTTCGGTCGGTTAATCCTTGATTTTTTAACCGTAACCGAAATTTTCGATTAAATAAAAGTGTGACCGATTTAAACAATCTATGACACATAACCATTAACCAATTAACCATTATATTTCGGTCGGTTATGGTTAAATCGGTTATTAACCAATCCAATAAATTAAAATTTATATTTTTTATAAATTTTAATTAGTAAAATTATATATGATGTAGGTCGGTTCTATCGATTTTTTCGGAACGTTTCAACCAGTCGAACTGCGTCACACTAATTCGATCACATATCCGATTCTAAAGATACTGATTCTAACTAACATTTGATTAAATATATCTATATTTAATTACATGTGAGAGAAATATTTTTTAAAGAGAAATTAAAAAGAGTCAAAACCAAGCTGTTAATTCAGTTTGTCATTTGAATTTTATCAATTTTATTTTCGGATAGTATTATCAAATCAATATAAGTACAACCAATTGAGAGTTTACTTGCAGACTATCTTAACTCTAAAAAATTAAAAGATTCGCACGAGCTAATATATATATATATATATATATATATATGGTTTAATTTCGGTTAATTGGTCGGTTCAGTTATACGAATCTCATAACCGAAACTGAACCGAATAACCGAAAAAGTTAAAAAATTTAACCGTAATAACCGATTTAACCGAATTAACTGAACCGTAATAAAAAATGGGTCGGAACGGTTCGATTAATCGATTAAAACAGATTAATGCACACCCCTTGTTTTATGTATGATTAAAATTAATTTTTCTACAATAAATTTAACTTGTGATATCATTGCTTTGCGAACCCATCACTGTTCACATGGCAGGTTCACTCATACCAATGAAGATGAGTCACGGCTCTCTTATCTTGAATTTGTTTAATTCTGAGGGAAAATATTAAAAACTTGTTATGAGCTGTCTTTCTGAAATAAAAAATGTAAATAAAATTAAAAGAATTAACAGTATAAAACAAAATTGTACAGGTATATGATTCCATTGGTACCTCGTTTGGTAATTAAGTCGTCCACAGATTAAAAAACTGAAAAATAAATAAATAATAAAAAGTATACTTTATTTTTATTTATCAATTTTATTCCCATTTAATTTTATTTTAGTTTTTTTTAAATCATTTTCCAATAAATAAAGTATCAAGTTAATAATATACCATAAGATTCTGCAACTGAACCGATAACCTATTGTGTTATTGATTAATAGTGTGAAAATGACAAGGGAGCTGCTTAATCAAAAGTTAAATTACTACTCATCAGAATATTAAAGAAATATAATAAATAAAAAAATGCAGGTTTAAGCTGGCTCACGTAGACCAAGAAAAACATGGAGTTGATTTCTATCAAGTGTTTTCTAAAATCCATATAATTAATAAAACTGATTTAGCTGGATAAATTTAAATAATAATCAATCATGACAAGATGAGCTACATGCTTACACGTTAAGTTTCATTAGTATATATTACATACTTGGTTGGTCTTATAATTATTCAAATTAAATTGATAAACAAACAAGAGCATGATAAGATTACACAATCAAGATGAGTAATTAAAGGGATAAAATCAGGGATCTCAAATCTTTAAATTTGTAACATTTATCTAGTAATTAATCCTTTACTTTTATTGTAATCTCTTTTGTATTTCAAATTTCAAACATTGTGTATATATAATGCTTAATGGCATTATGAATAGTAAGAGAAAAATATTATTCAAACTTGTCTTCTCTTCATGGTATCAGAGCTGAGATCCATTATCTAAATTTTTTTCCCGACCACATTCTCCCCTTCTCTGTTCAATGGCCACCGATGGTACCCAAAATGTCATCCCCAATGCCCAAGACCCAACAAAACCTCTAATCATTGTTACTATCCACAACTCAATCAAACTCACATCAACAAATTACCTCTCATGGAAAACACAAATTGAAGCCACTCTCATCGGCTATGACTTACATGATTACATTGATGGAAATCAACCCACCCCACCACGTTCAATCAACAAAACAACGTAACTACTCCCAATCCCGCATATCGCACCTGGCTACGCCAAGACAAACTAATCTTTGCAGCTCTGGTCGGCACCCTCTCACCATCTCTGGTTCCTCTCATCACCCAATCTACCACCACCTATGAAGCCTGGCAAACCCTTGCCAACACCTATGCCCGTCCCTCTCGAGGTCATATCAAACAACTAAAAGATCATCTTAAACACATCACCAAAGGCCCAAAAACAATAACCGAGTACATGCAAACTATCAAAACCACAGCCGACCAACTGGCTGCCCTTGGAAAACCTATTGACCATGAAGATCTAATTGAAAAGGTGCTTGATGGACTTGATGATCCCTATCAGTCTATCATTGACTCTGTCAATGACCGTGATTCCACTATTTTATTCGATGAACTCCATGAAAAACTCATCAACAAGGAGTTATCCCTCAACAACAGGACTAAACCACCTTCCCACCCACCCGGCATCTGCCCATCCCACCAATGTTCGGACCTACAACCGACCTCATCCTAATCACACTGCCCAGCCCGGTCGGTTTACACCCACCACCAACCATCAACCTCCCAGAAACTCCCCCACCAACCCTAGAACTGACCGACCACCTCCTCGTCCTTTTCTTGGTCGGTGCCAATGGTGCCACACTCATGGTCATGTGGTCTCCCAATGCCCTCTCTTCCGCCAACACTTTCCACGTGCGCACCAACCAGCCAGTCCCACCAACTCATCCAACCCTCGCTCAAGCAGTCCATAACAATATCAAGCTAATGTCATCACCACCTCTTCCTCAAACCCAGCCTGGCTTCTAGACAGTGGAGCCTCGCATCATGTCACTACTGACCTCAACAACTTTGCTCTCCACAATCCTTTTGACGGCACAGATGAAATCATGATCGGTGACGGCACTGCACTCCCCATTTCCCATCATGGTTCTACTTCTCTTAAAACTCAGACTCACTCTTTCAACTTATCTAATGTTTTATATGTTCCCACTATGAAACGTAATCTTATCTCCATTTCTCAATTTTGCAATTCCAATAACACTTCCATTGAGTTCTTACCCTCTTCCTTTAATGTGAAGGATCTTCGCACGGGGGCAATTCTGTTGCAGGGTCGGACTAAAGATGGTGTATACGAATGGCCGACCTCCCCCACTCGGTCCCCTCTAGTCGCCTTTTCAAGTGTCAGAACTACTATACCTGAGTGGCATCATCGGCTCGGGCACCCATCCTCGTCGTTTTCAAAAATATCATGTCTTCATTTAATTCAGATGTTTCTCTTTCCTCTTATCTTAACTTCAATTGTAATTCGTGTCAATGCAATAAAAGTCACAAGCTACCGTTCTCTTCGTCTACTCTTACTACAACTACACCTCTTGAGGTTATATACACTGATTTATGGACCTCCCCGGTCTACTCGTTTGATAACTTCAAATACTATATAATCTTTGTCGACCACTTCACCAAATATATTTGGCTTTCCCCTCAAACGAAAGTCGGACACTCGTGATGTCTTTGTGCGCTTCAAGGCACTAGTAGAAAAATTCTTCAACCGACCAATCCTAACACTTTACTCTGACAATGGGGGGGAATATCAAGCTCTCTCTTCCTTCCTCACAATCCATGGGGTCTCACATCTCACTTCCCCTCATCACACTCCAGAACACAATGGGTACTCTGAACGTCGTCACCGACATATCGTCGAAACAGGTCTCTCTCTCCTTACCCACTCATCCATGCCTCTTTCATATTGGCCCTTTGCCTTTTCCACTGCCGTCTACCTTATAAATCGCATGCCTATACCGACCTTAAACCACAAATCACCTTATCTCCAACTGCTCGGCCATAAGCCGAACTACTCAAAACTGCGCAGCTTTGGCTGTCTCTGCTACCCTTGGCTTCGTCCTTACACATCTCACAAACTCGAGTCCAGGTCCTCTCCCTGTGTCTTCGTCGGATATTCCCTCACTCAGAGAGCTTATCTCTGTATCGAGCCCTCCACATATAGACTTTACTCCTCCCGACATGTCCGATTCGTTGAGTCAATCTTTCCCTTTGCCACATCACAAAAGTCCCCTACCCATACCACCCCGTCCACTGTCACTGAATGGTGCTCCATGACCTTCCCGGTACTAAACTCACCATCACCGACTACCGACCCTGCACCCCCACTGCATGTACCACCCACTGGTGCTCCTATCCAACCCCGCATACCTTTACACAGCAATTCCACAACTACCACCACTTCACAAGTAATAGCCGATCAACCAAACCCCGAACGACCACATGAACCTCCCAGAATACCATCATTACCCGACCACCACACACCCGACCACATAACACACATCGCACAAACCACACAACCCCGATCACATACGCAGCGCACGCCCCGACCTACCATCCCTCCCCATAAACACAAACCCCGACCGACCACATGACCAATCAACATCAACCAACATAACCGACCATACCAACACCGACCGACCACATGATCCCTCAACATCAACCAACATAAATGATCACATCAACACCGACCACCCACAACCACCCTCCAGTACAGCACGTGTCATTGTTACACGCTCCAAGAACAACCTTCATAAACCGATCCAAAAACTTAACCTCAACACCCAGCTTCATAACCCTACACTCGAACCCTCCACCATTACCCAGGCCCTCAAGGACCCTAAATGGCGCCAAGCTCTGTCAGAAGAATATAATGCTCTTCTTCACAATGAGACATGGGAACTAGTGCCACCCAGTCCCGACCAAAACCTGGTCGGCTGTAAGTGGATCTTCCGCACAAAATTTAATGCTAATGGTTCTATTGACAGGTACAAAGCTCGATTATTTGCCAAAGGATTCCATCAACGTCCTGGTGTGGATTATTATGAAACCTTCAGCCCAGTCGTCAAGCCGACCACTGTTCGAATTGTTCTCAGCCTTGCGGTTAGTCAAGGATGGTCCCTCCGACAACTTGATATCAACAATGCATTTCTTCAAGGCACTCTCACTGAAGATGTCTATATGTCCCAACCTCTTGGCTTCATTGACCGGGATCATCCCCATCACGTCTGTAAACTTAAAAAGGCCATCTACGGTCTCAAACAGGCCCCTCGAGCATGGTACCATGAACTACGTCAATTTCTTCTACAGTCCGGCTTCACCAACTCACACGCCGACACCTCACTGTTCATCTTCAACAACAGCAACACCACATTATATCTCTTAGTCTATGTCGACGACATCATCATTACCGGGAATAATGTTCAAGCTGTCCACAGATTCATTACCCAACTCTCACAGCGCTTCTCTCTCAAGGATCTTGGCCAACTTGCTTATTTCCTTGGGGTGGAGGTCACTACTCACAACAATGATCTTTCCTAAGTCAACGCAAGGTACATTGCCGATCTGCTCACCAGAACCCACATGATTGACGCCAAGCCAGCCCCAACTCCTCTAGCAACAAACCCGACACTCACATTACATTCTGGATCTCCTTTACCTGATCCGACCGAGTACAGAACTGTTGTCGGCAGCCTCCAGTATCTCTCCCTCACTCGACCGGACATTGCTCATACAGTGAACAAACTTTCTCAGTTTATGCATCAACCGACCACTGATCATTGGCATGCAGTCAAGCGATTACTGCGATATCTCTGTGGCACTCTGGACCATGGCATATTCCTCCGCCACAACTCCCCTCTCGCACTTCATGCCTTCTCCGATGTTGATTGGGCTGGTAACAATGATGATTACACCTCCACTGGTGCTTACATAGTATATCTTGGTCACAATCCTATTTCCTGGAGCTCCAAGAAACAACGCACGGTTGCTCGCTCCTCCACTGAAGCTGAGTACCGATCAGTAGCCTCCACTGCTGCAGAAATTAGATGGATTTGTGCTCTTCTTACCGAACTTGGCGTCACTCTCTCTCCCCAACCAGTCATCTACTGTGACAATGTGGTGCAACCAATTTATGCTCAAATCCTGTGTTCCACTCGCGAATGAAACACGTAGCGCTTGACTACCACTTCATCCGGGAACAAGTTCAAAGTGGTCTACTCCGGGTCTCCCACATCACTGGAGCTGATCAACTAGCAGACGCCCTTACCAAACCACTTGCTCGGTCTCCTTTCAACACACTAAAGTCCAAGATCGGACTCTCTCCACGACCGTCCATCTTGCGGGGGCATGATAAGATTACACAATCAAGATGAGTAATTAAAGGGATAAAATCAAGGGATCTCAAATCTTTAAATTTGTAACATTTATCTAGTAATTAATCCTTTCCTTTTATTGTAATCTCTTTTGTATTTCAAATTTCAAACATTGTGTATATATAATGCTTAATGGCATTATGAATAGTAAGAGAAAAATATTATTCAAACTTGTCTTCTCTTCAGAGCATACACTTTAATTCTGACTCCAATGTTTTTGACTTATCATTCCTCTCACATTGTGTTGTGCCAAATCAAAGTAATTGCTCTTATGCAAATTAAAAATAATCAAGCTGTAACTCTCCCTTGAAATTTGTTAAGAGATTGTGGGCCGAAGTTGACATACAAGTAAAGTGAAATTGAGAACAATTATTAATTCAAGAGGCATTGCCTACCATATAACAATATAATATAATAATAATAATATGAGGTTTAGCCTATCATAAATATTAATAATAAATAAAGTAATGAGACACATATGTAATATGGTCAAACCCTCGATATGAGGGAAACATTCACGGGCAAAAGTATAAGGATTTCACTATAGTGAAAATAATTTTAGAATAATTATTAACTCATGAGACGTTGCCCAACATATAACAATACAATAATAATTATGAGAATTACAACTCTCTCTTATAATATTAGAATTACAATTCTCTCACAAACTCTTAAGAATAAATAATATTTTTCTCTCTTATAATATTACAGAGGATTTGATTGAGAATGAAATGAGGAAAATAATAAAATGAAATGATAATCTATTTATAAATATGATATTCAATATGCAAATAGTTAATTTATTATTATTATTATTTTCTTTTTATATATATGTGGGACTCACCCACGTGATTAATATATTTTTTATTATTAATTATTATATGTGAGATCTACCAAAAAAAAAAAATAATTGACATATTTAGATGCCAACCATCAACTTTAACAAAATTTACATATATTATATACAGTATCTCAGCTGAAGGGTAACCGGCTATTGAATTTATATATATATATATATATATATATGGCGCAGTCAGTAAGTAAAATCAGTGGAGGCCAAATTTATTTGGACATAAATCAAAAGTTCAATAACATAATCCAAAACATATAATAAGATTTTTTTTTGTCTAAATTATCGAAATGCTAACAAATGGGCAAATTACACAAATGAGTGCTGTAGGATTTGAAATGAAAAGTAATCCATTATCCACACATTTGCAAAATAAATAGAATATCTAACAAGTTCAGGGCTATATCATTTACTAAATGGAAAGAAATAAATAGTGAACTAAATTTGAAAGTCAAAAATTAATAATTGAAACTTCAAAGAAGTTAAAGAATCATAATTAATTGATAATTTTACTAACTAAATTAAATGACATCAAATTATCAGAGGGTTTAATTTTCTCAAGTATCAAATAATTCGAATTAATATTCTCCCTTAATATAGTTGGAGTATGCCTTATTTTCATTGACACGTAACACTTTTAAGTTATATTTCATATACTCTCATAATCTCATTATGTAATATGTGTGTATATATTTTATAAATTGTAATATAATAAGCTGTTTATGTCCCAATCCAATATCGATTTAATAAATTTATCTATTATCTTTAAAAATAATAATAATAAAAAATTAACACACAATTATTAGATACAAAAAACACACTAGAGGAATGGTGAAACGCAGGGGCATGTGGAAGTCAAATATGAACTGTTTACTTATTTACAATTATATCAAAGCCCAGGGATTCAGTTGTGATTATACGTAGAATCTTAAAATATAATTACATCCTCGTAAATAAAATATAACACACAAAATCAGGCAAACTCTGTGTGTTTGGTTGGGGTTTTTTTGGAGGGGAGGGGAGATATTATTTTAAATTATGTTTGTTTGGTTCAATTTTTTGGAGGGGAGGGGAGGGGAGCAAAATCTCTCCTAAGCTAATTTTAGCTCCCCTCCAAAAGTGAGGGTTTTGGAGGGGAGAGAAAGTGAGCAATTAAAATTTTAAATACATTGACTAAATTATCTCTACTTATACATTAAAATCCAAAATTATCCTAATTACAAATCCCTCTTATATTTATTTCACCATTCAATTATTCTTATTCTCTTCTTTTATAAATAACACGTATTATGTAGAGCTTTTAATTTTAATTTTAAATTTATTCTTTATTTAATTTAAAGATAATATAAATCTATATTGTTTTAATTTTATTTATAAAAGACTATAAGGATAAAATAGTAAATTAGTTTTAAAATATCTTCTTTCATCTCTTAAACCAAACATATATCTAATTAAAAATTATCTCCTCTCCTCCGTCGAACCAAACAGACCCTTCAGCAACAAGATCCCAAAACAACTTCTAAAATCGTAAACAGTACCAACAAAATTCACCAATAGCATCTAATACCCTTTTCATCTTCCTCCTCTATCAAAGAAACTTTACAACTCTCTATATCAATCAACCAAACGAAGCCAGAAATAAAAAATAAAAATGCAACAGTTATTGTTCACGGTGATATTTTCAGAAATGGCAATGATATTGGTGTTATTGTTCAAGACACCATTAAGGAAGCTTTTGATCATGACCCTCGATCGGGTAAAGCGTGGCCGTGGGCCCGTTGTGGTCAAAACGGTGGCGGGAACGGTGTCTGTTATGCTGATTTCGAGTGTTTATAGTATGATGATGATCCAGAGGGGGTGGATCGCTGATGGAGAAGCTGTGCTCAATCCCACTGACCAGGTGCTTATGGCCAACCACCTTCTTGAGGCCACTCTAATGGGTATTTATTAATTTCTTTGAATCTTTCTCTTTTTATGATTATTTTTTCTTGTTATTGTGGTTGTTAAAGTTTTGATTTTTATGGGGTATTGAATTTCTTGATTGTTAATGTCTGGAATGTGCTTGATTTGGATTTTAGTAAATGGGTTTTGTTTGGAGTTTGAAAAGGATTATTGTGAATTTTTATTTTCCATGGGATCATTGTTTTGTTTATGATGTGAATTGGGTAATGCAATATTGAAGCTTTTTTTTGTTAAGCATACATGCTGGTTTCAAGTATAAAAACATGTACCTTTTTATGCATTATTCCAAAGCAGGGGAGACGGTCCTGCAAAGTCATATGAGGATTTTTTCGACTAAAGATAAAACTGTCCTTAGCTGCTCACAGTGTTCCCTGTGCCCAAGATTGGCTATGTCAATTCACTGATTTTTTTAGATCATCTAAGGTCTAAGAGTTCACATTGGTGGAAGAGATTTTGTCCCAAAAATATTGATGCAGTATTGCTTTTGATGTATCATTATGGACTGTCAAGAGTGATTTTCCTCATTGTGAGGCACCTATAAGTTCTCATTAACTTTAAGAATTTTGACTTGAATCAGTTTTTATTTCAATAACAGCTCTAAAAAATTTATTCTTACTTAGTCTAACTTTACTACACAGCCAAAGATAACATGCTTCTGAATGCATACCTCAAACCAAGTAGTCTTTGCTCTATACTGGTTTATTTAATACATAAAGAGCATGTTTCCTAACCTTTCTAATGATAAGAATACTGCAGTAATGTTGTGAGATTTGTGGTTGGGCGACTTGTTGACCTCGAAATGTGATGGAAAGTCATCTACAGTGAATTTTCCTAATAATGGATGTAAAGTTGATTGTTGTATAATGTTTCCACAATCTTGCTTAAAAGGGAGAAGAAATCTCCGTTTCTTGATGTCTTATATGTATAACGTTCTGTTTTGAGTATTTCCTTTCATTAATAATCCCCAAAGATTGGCTTTGTTGGCTTAACTCTTGGAGTGGAAGCAAGAGGTAACGGGCTCAAGTCTAAGGGTTTACGTTATTTTGGTGTTAGGGAAGGGTGGGGTGCAATATAAAAGAAAAATTCATTCCATTAATAATTCCTTTTAGGAGTACTCTGCTTTTCACTAGTAGGCATTCAAGTGGGAGAACTCATTGTTGTTTGTCCATCCAGTTCTTTTATGAACTTAAATTTTGACCTTTAGGACCGAGCTTTTTGTTTCATTTTGAATTCTCAGTTGACCAGTAAATATTTTGTTGGCCTTTGGACATTGCTTGCAGGAGCCTCTATTTTCCTTGCTTTAATGATAGACAGACTACATCATTATATTAGAGAACTTCGTATACGAAGGAAGAGCATGGAGGCTGTAAAGCAACAAAGTCAAGGGTTTGAGGATGGGAAAGCTGCTGGCTCAGAGGAAATAAAAGCCTTGGAGAATGAGATGACTACAGTGAAGGCAAAACTTCAGAAGCTCGAATCTGAACTAGAGAAAAAGTCCAAGGAGGTAAATGCTGCAGAAACCAATGCAATTGCTTTAAGGAAACAATCTGAAGGATTCCTTCTTGAGTACGATCGTTTGCTTGAGGAGAACAAAAATCTACGGAATCAATTGCAATCTTTGGACAGGAGATTGTCACATTCAGGTAGCAAGAAAGATAGCTAAGGGATTGACACCTTTTACTAGAGAGTCCAATTGACTTTTCATTTTCCATAGTCTCATATTGGGAATTTCTATTGATTTTGTTGGATGCATTGGTCATGTCTGCAATGTTGTAAGTTAGAAGAAAATCTTCAGATAAAAATGCAAAAAACAAGAGTGGGGGAGATAAAAGAAATAGATCTTTTCGTTCGTTCATTTTTAGCTTGAGAGCTGAAGTAGATCAGCTGATTCTCGGTTTCACAAATTGTTATGCATTAGAGGGGTTTAATAATAGAGAAATTTTTTCTGCTGATTTCGTTTTATCATTATGTACAATTATCTCACAAGTCTGAGAATTGTGTGCTGGATTGTCAAGGAAATTGCATCTGCCGCTTATTGCACAGCAGAAGTTCTGGATTTTGAATTGTTAACAAAACTCAGAATGGGGTCATCTTCATGCAAAAGCTTACTGGTGTTGGCTGCAGTGAGCAGTATCAAGCCAAGAAATACTAGAACTGATAGTGATGATAACACAAGCACTAGTGCAGGTGCTGCACGGCCTTTCACCTCTTTGGCATATTCAAAAGAGGCTAGAGTAAGAAATGTTGACGTGAACGAGTAAGCGCACCATGCAACGTTGAATTTCCTCATCGATTTCTTGAAAAGAGCTGGCCTACAAGCCTATTAGAGGGGGAAAAAAGGATAGAGAGATCAATCAAAGTTTGTTTTTATTTGTTAAGCCTAATCTTGCCACCAACTGAAATCAGCAAATTACCAGAGATACGAAGAGGAACAAAGACAGGAAGAATAGCATCTTTGATGTGGTATTGAAAGCTCCTGAAATTGAAATCCAAGCTAGACTGCCCATGCTTGATGCAGCAAAGAACAAGAAAAAGGCTGGCCGCAGTATTGAAGGAAAGCTATTGCTGCCTGACAGACGCTGATAAAGTGATATAAAGAGTATTATATAGTGCACCATTCCAAGAGAAAACATGCAGACAGCGCTCTCTCACCATCCAATCTGTGCTGCTGTGCGTGCAACTGCAAAGTTTGCTATCACTGATATCTGGCTAGTTGGATTTGCAAAAACTGATAGAATTCTCTTCTCTGCATAAAGCTTTACAGCAAGTAGAATCACTGGAATGGAAAATACCCAACAAAGAAATGGATATGAAACTTTGTTAAGAATAGGTAATGGGGCTGATTGAAGCAAGAGAAGCAATGATATCCAAGGAGCATACAAGTAATTAACTCCAACATGGTGCAAGAACTCTTCCTTCACCAAGTGAAAGCGAAAGAAACATCTCAGAATATAGAGAAGAGACCGTGAAGCTTGTGTTAAAAGCGCCAGCCACCACAGCAAGAGAAAAGCTGTGGAAGGGAGCATGCTGAGTGCATGGCATATATATTTTGAGTCGCTTTTTGGGTCACTCAAAATCTTCCATAGCAAAGCTTGGCTACCAAGGGAGAGGCTTATTCTGAAATAACCTGCATGGAGCTTAGTGAAGATTGATGAAGACTGTGATATTGCTGGCTTTGAAACGTCGAGTGATTGACTTTAGTAGTGCTAATGGAAGCATCGATTACTACCTCAAGTGGGGGATTACATTCCAAGGTTTCCATTAGTTTAATTGTATTTGTAAGAGTGAGTTAAGAGTATAAGTTCACCAGATGGTTTGCATTCGGGTTCATCAGTGGTTGCACTTATACAAGGAGATAAATGGGATGTGAAACAAATTTTAATTTGTTTAGTTGACCTAGCACAAGAACGCATGACAAAAACGAGAATTTGAATCCATTGTTGATCTTTTTGTATTCAGATTTTTATAATCTTTTCTCATGCTTGCATATATAGTAATCGATGGTTAAGATTCAATTATTTATAAATTCTTATCTAATAACTATCAATCATAATTTATATAAAAAATATATATATAATACAAATCGACGGTTAAGATTCAATTATTTATAAATTCTTATCTAATAACTATCAATCATAATTTATATAAAAAATATATATAATACAAAGCTCAGCTCAATGTCGGTTCCAAAATCAAGGGCCTATACCTAATTCATATAATATTTATATTGTAAATGCAATCGTATCACCATGCCTGCCAATAAGAATATGCATAGGATGGGAAATGGGAATCGATTGAAAGTACAAAGCCTTGCGGTCTTGAGTTGAAATTGAAACGAATCTGCAGCTTTTGAATTGAATGCTTGTTTTGCTTATTTGGTACAACTTGAAACTTTGTAAGTTACTAAAAAAATTTTAGTAAAAATATCAGTATTTGCATTAACAAGTTAGTTTAAGGTGGCAGCTAGCCAGTATTTCTTCAAATCCTATCTTGCCTTTATTCTTATTCATCAATTTGTCTACGTTTTGCAAGCATTTAATTCTTTCAAATCTTTTCCCATATCAGGGCTTGTTCCAGAGATTTTGATGTTCTCCAAGTTTAGTGGATTACCATAAGAAGAAGAAGAAAGGAAAGTTCTTGAGAATTACCCTGATCACACATTTGACAAATAAGCACTTCCTGGACTTGAAAAAAGGAATAATTAAAAGGGCATGTTAGAAGATGAGTGGGCAAGAGCAGGATAAGGAATGTATAAAATGAATGGTGTTAGCTAAGAAAATTAGTGGAAGAGATAAAGCAATGTGAAATATTTGGCTGACAGGAAAGGTTTCATTTCTTTCTGCTTTTCCTAATTTCATGTTAGGTTATTGTGGATTCCACTTCATACTTGTTCCCCCTCTAAATTTTTAGTTTAGTTGAAAACAGCATGAGTAATATTAATGCCTATTATTATTGAAACTTTTAACTAATTTTGCATGCTGTGAATAGCCATTTACAACAATTTTGAGAAGAAATAAAGAATCAAACAAGCATCATGCATGTTCTATTCTATCAAATGCCATTGTATTTATCTATGTATTAAGATGATTCATTATAATCACTTGTAGTTGTAGAACATTTATAAAGATGGAATGCGAATCTTTATCTGATGTATATAAGTATGTAGTTATTGAAAAACTAAAATGTAATTGTTTCATTGGCATAATTCATTTTGGATTAAACGGGGTCGACTCTCTCAGGCCTCAGCTGGCTCCACTGAATGTGATAATAAATTTAAGAGGAGAACATAACAGTTAATAATGCATACTTGGCAAGTCAGAAATAAAATTTAACCATATACACCATTATTTGAGAATAAACTTAGAGAAGATGCCACTGTTTAATTTGAATGGGAAGCTCTTTGCTCCCAAATTCTCATTTACCAGCCCTAAGTTGAGGAGCTGCTCTGACTCTTGTCCAAGTGTCAAAGTTTAGCAAAGGCAAGTAGGCAACACAGCTGCCATTAATATGATCTTGTAGCAAAGATAAATCAGACAACTTTTGCCAGGCACCATGAAATTAAAATGAAATTTGAAAAGAGAGCTTGCTTTTTTCATGTTGGCTGTGTTTATATATATTTATGTTTCGATCTGTGTATATCGATGAGATCATTTACATATATATATATATATATATGTTTTGATGATATATAAAAAGACCCACGTACCCGATAAGTGGTGGGAGTGCCTATATTTAATAAGAAAAATACGTATTTTGGAGTGCATGGTGAGAAGGATGAGATTGGTATGTGCTTTTAGCAACGAATTAAAATTTATTTTAGAGGGCATGTGAATAGTGGTCACAAGGCAATGTCTTGTTGGGCACTGAATAATAAAATAACGCTGCTGGAATTCAGAGATGGTGAGCTACTTTGTTGATTTAGGAGCAAGGTGAGACTGCCTACAGATCAAGGGCCAATTTGTCAGTGCAATGCATCCTTCCAACTTAATTTTGAATCAAAGCTCATTGCACTTTAATTTCAAATGTGCTCTATTTTTGAAGCATATTCGGCAGCCCAAGTGAATGAACCTATCTATTGATACCCAACTCGTCGTCGTCATCTTTACACATAATATAATTGGTTGGAAAATCACCCTTACAGATAATGTGATCGGTTGGAAAAGTGGCCTTTAACAGTCGCCGTTTGAGCTCAGTTTTGATGCCTTTTAGTTATTCATCTTTGGTCACTTTCAAGCTATTAGCTTATTGGCTTTTATATGACGTTCTGAAAACCCAATCCCTGCTGAGAAGATTGTTCATCCCCAATATATAATGTGTAAAAAGTAAAGACTTTGGTAGGCAGTTTTGAAGCTCAAATTTCACTTACTAATCCATCCTAGGGATAATGTGAAAAAAGAAAAGCAAAGCAAAGCAGTTTATGATTTTGAAAACTCAAGCACACAGTACTTTCCACTTTTCAATATTTACAAGCAGACATGAAATCTTTTTTAGCCATTAAGGCTGAGGCTCACAGTATCACATTTTATCACCAACTCCATTATCAAGATGATGGAGAATAATATATAGAAAGAGGAGACCTTAAGGTCCATTTATGCTGCCTCAGCAAAGCCGACTCTCTGATTACCGAAATCAAAGACTGTATGGTAACGACCCATGAAGACATCTCCCAAAATCCTGCAGTAACACACATCAATTTTGAGAATCGAACAATAATAAACAGGGGGCATTAAGGAAAATATGCAATCGGACGCTTGAATATAAGAATATGATAGGATATAAAAAGAATACCAGAGAGGACCACGAGGAGGAGGAACATCCAAAGCAATAAATCCACTTATGCACTGAGCTGCAGGACCCTCGCCTACCTTGAGAATGTACTGATCATACCAATAAGAATGAATGCCATGAGTTATATGCTACATAATCATCCTCAGATTTATCCTAGTGTTCAGAATTAGCTATATTGAAAAGACATTACAACTACGTGAAAATGGCTAATGATATGGTACCTCCTCTGGAGAGAGGTCAAAGCCTTTCCCGCCCATAGTGAAGGAAACACTAGGCATGGAAGATAGCTTTCCACAATCTACAGCTGATTCTCCCATTGGACTTGGCATTCGGTCGCAAAGCTGTAAAAAGTAGCAGAGGGTGCAAATTGGCATAAGAATCAATGCCTCAATAAATTACTGGTTGATGTATTGTGTTCATCTTAATTCTCACCTCGTTGACGTATTGCAAGATAAGTTCTTGAGTTTGATTCTGCTGAAGCTGGTTTTGCATCCACACAACTGCCATCTCACAAGCAGTGCACATAGCATCATTAAGAACACCAGAGGATTTGCCATTGCTCACATCTACCACACTCTCGATGCCCATACTACAAAACACATTTCATTTCAAGACAACATTCACAAGCATGGTGGCATAGTTTATTTGGTTCCCTGAAGAACAAGGATAATTAGAAAAAGAATAGGATCTAAATCAAATCTTGAGAGCCTGACCTAACACCATGTTTTCCATCAAAGGTGCACAATCCCATTTGAGAGCAGATCTTCTTAGGACGTGCCTGTAAAGCCAAAGTCAGGAAAACACATAAAAGATATAAATATAATCAGTTAAATTCCTATCAAAAAAGGGACATTTAGAATAAAATCAAAGTATTCACCCCAGATAGAAGCAGATCCATAATTGTCAGTCCATATTGCTCAACAACTGCCTTGCATTGTTGGCTAACAACTCCAGAGGCCCCAATGGCTTGATTTATCATGGTAATCACAGTCTGGAGAGAGAGAGAGAGGATTTCATTTAGTGATAAACTGCTCCCGACACAATGCTTAGTCAAGCAAACATGCTTAAACGATACACTTGTTCATTAAGTAATCTTCCAAAAAGTAAACAGTTAGGCTTCTATTTAGACAATTGAAAGATGCAAAATTTGAGGCATCAATTTATACCGTTGGACCCGCCAACAAAGAAGTTCCAGAATCTGCAATTGCTGAACAACCTCCTGCACAATATCCTGAAAAAAAATGTATTCTTATTATCAGAACAACAAAACAACAGGGGAATATAATGTGTGTCATTCGCTTCCTTGTAATTGTTTTTAACGAAAAAATACATAAATTTGTCAAATTATTGAACAGCAATGATTTCATTACAGGCTATATCTATCAAAAGGAACGTACCAGTGGGTTTACCACCAATAAGAACATCACCCATGTCAAACTATCCAACAAAAAATAATGTGAAACAAAATTAGACTAACAGAGGGAAGGCATATAAAAGTGTTGATCAATCTTGTTCAAAATTTTCAAGGCCAACCTGCCAGTAGCCTTTCTGTGTCACAGGAACATATGTGTGTTTGCCTTTGTAATGATTTGGATCAACCCCACCAAACACAATTTCACCACCTTCTTCTTCCTGTTGATTGCGGTTAAGCCAGAATGAAAAAACCGGATCCTGAATTAGGCCTTGTTTTACCATGTTGTACCTGTAAGACATAAAAGTTCATCATCAGAACACATGGATATCAAGTAAAAACTTATTAGCGAATAGCTGATTCGTATTGAGGATTCCCTCCCTTACCAGACTGGGACAGCATTTCCTACTGAAATCTCTTGAAACCCAAGTCCTAGTATGCCATCAAACTTGGCCACCAGAAATGTAACACCAGGTTCCCTGGTTGCCTCAATAAATTCCTGAAGAGGAAACAGCGAAAAACACCATAATTCAGTACATATTACTCTCCAGCAAAGCTGTTGGAGCTTATGCAAGCAGAATACTAAGAAGCATAGATTTACCTGATCTTTCACATCCAGGTCACCAACTTTGACGTTGTCATAACTAAAGAAACCAGCTATAGCTCCAGTACCATACTGAATGGCAGCAGGTTCGCCTACATCATAGACGATCCCAAACAAATCTCAGAATGCATTCACAATAGGATGTCATGGGAAAACATCATCCTTCCCCTGTGATTGGTGTACAATTCAAAAAGAAATTTAAGGAACTCTCAAGTGTGTGAAGTCAGAAGACTAACCATTCTTCTTGTAAGTACTTGATTGGCTTGACTTGTACTTGTTATGGAAATAACAAGAGACCTAGCCAGAAAGCAAATTTTTTAAGTCCTCTAACCTCCAATTTATTCTAGTTCTTTTAATTACAAGTACCAATTTGATTCAAATTCACAATAGATGGATGCAAATGAAAAATCTCACCGAGAAATAACACTTAGCGGAAGGCACCCATAAATTAGAGCTGCCCGTGTCAAAGATTACAGTAAACAACTGTGGAGGAGTACCAATTCCAATCTCACCATAATACTGAGCATCCATATAGTTTTTCAATGTAACAATATCAGTATCCTTAGAGTCTCCAAGTTTATTAGGAAATCGGTACTTCTTGATAGAAGCTTTCAAAGCCTCTCCATGTTCAGACTCCAGCCGGGCAGCAAGCCGGTTGTTCGGATCCAATTTCACCTTTTTCAGACCTATCCTAACCAGTCCATCATTGGACGCAGAAGCAACAAGTGCAAACAACAGGGTCGAAAGGAACAATGACAACACCATTGCTTTGATTTTGGTTGCCATTTTTTACCTATAAATTCCACATTTAAAATTCAAATTCAGTGAAGACAATCTATTCTAAACTACTAACATTTATACTCAATTTAGATAATAATTCGTTTCACAATGCACAATAATTTTAAATTACAATCATCCCTATTCAGCATTCATTATTCAACACTACAGAGTCAAAAAAAATAAAATAAAATAAAATAAAAAACATATTTTATTATTTTTTTCCTTTTACCTTCTCATCCGACAGCAAATATGTGTGTGTTGATAACGAACAAGTAATCTAACATTCTAACGTACAATATTTTACTACTTCGCAGATCACGAATCAACAACCCAGCACATAATATTAAACAAACAATTTGATTGGCAGCTTACCGGAATTCAACCGGTAAATAGGAATGTAATATCAAATAACATAAAAAAATAGAATAACAATCTAAAGAAACTGTAATTCTGAAATTAAAAATTGAATGAAACATTACTCACTGAAACTTGGACTCCTTGAGCAAAAGAATGAATTTTGAAATTTTGAGAAAACGGGCGACTCGACTATAAAGCTACCTGTCAGCCACCCGGGCCCAGCTCAGATGTTTTGTCGTTGTTCTTTTTATAAAATCTGAACCGTTAGATTTTAATCAAGTGTTAACCTTTAACTGTCGATACAGGAGTCACGATGTGCTCGTTTCTTGAACTCAAAGATATAAGCGAATGAAAGGCGTGACAGCGATAGGATTGCGTGCTTTGAGCAGTAACGTAATGTGGATATTGACCGTTGAAGTTGAAATGAACGGTGATTAAGAGGTGGGGAAGTTTTGGATACGAGGAATGTGGTGGGCTGCGATATACGCGTGCTTTTTATCCGTTTTTGATGTGATGGTTAACGACACCCACCAGGATTAAAGAAAGATGTGAGCGTTATAACTGAGTTCGTTTTACGTGTCATTGAAGCATGCATTTGGTTTGCTGAGCACGCGACACATACCCCTTGTTCGGATTACGTGTAAGCAAAAAACATGCATAATAGTATTTAATTAACATTTTTAATTGTATTTTTATGAATTGAAGATAATAACACATTATTTAGTTTTAACTTTTAATGTGTCCCTCAACTCCCTTATATATTTCGTAAAATTGCTTATGATTTTCTTTTCAAAAAGATAAAAATTAAGGTGTAGGAAAGCTCAAATTAAGTTAATTCATCAATTAAAGAAAATTGTTTAAAATTTATTTGATCCAAGTGTCTCGGTAGGGGCTATGAAAGCTTGTAACTTACTGTATTATCTATTGATATTAGTGAGCTTTTGGATGATTAAATGTTAATGTTGTATGTGTGAAAGGCAATCTTTGTGGGGGCTAGTTACCGACGAAACTTGTTCATAGAAAAATGTTTTAGAAAACAAAAGAAGGGAAGGGAAAATGTTGCCAAGAAGCAAGGGCTATGTAGTGGCTTTTGGATGATCAAATTTCGATAAGGATGCTTGACAGCGCACTAACGCAAAGCCTTGAGTGTAAGAAAGAAAAATTGCTGACGGATAGGTAGGGCCAATGCAAACAAAGAATAGTTCATATATATGTGAATACAAATGCTTTATGCTTCACCCCATTAATGTGCTTCTATATATGTCTTTTCAATTTCAATTTCAATTATAAATTTCTTTGTAGTATTGTGACTTTTGATGTAACAGTATTATGTATAGTATAAATAGTTTGTTGCATAATTTTTATTTTTTATTTTTTATTTTTTATTTTTAAGAACAATTACATTTCCTAAACAATAACATAGTCAACTTTACGGCTAAATTTTAGTTTGCTATTGACTCACTCAAAACTTTGTGAGACCAAGTGTCAAAGTCACAAACTCTCTATCGTTGTTCAAGGAGGGTTAGGGGAAAAATTAAGAATAATTTAAGAAAATTGTTTTTTTCTTTTTAAATATTATTATGTAAAAATTACAAATTAGTAAAATGCTCCCACAATAAACAATAAAAGACTTCACTTCACTTTGAGAATGAGTTCAAAAAGAGATTTAAATAAATTTCATATTAAATTTTTAAAAATTGTGATTGATAATTATTAATATTTTTTTAATAATTGAATCTTGATCCTTCATTATTATTAATTCACACGTATCAGAAAATTTATAAAAATACTTAGGGGGTGTATTCAATTGAGATTTTAAAAGACTTTTTTGGGTTAAATAAGTCTTGTGGTATTCAATTAAGATTTTTAAATAATCTAAAAAGTCTTGTGGTATTTCATTAAGACTATTAGGATTTTTTAAAGAGTGCATCCAAATCTAGTGATATTCAATCAGGATTTTAAACAAGTAATAGAAAGTCTTATGGTATTGAAAAACATAATTATTTTGAAGGATTCTTTTATATGTGTGATTCTGTGGGACTTTTTAGTGAAAATTATAAATATCAAACTCTATAAAAAATCCCACCCTAACCCATGAGACTTTTTACATAAGATTTTTTTGAGTGTTAGAAAATAGAAGATGAACGTACATGTTAGTTAGAAAATAGAAGATGAACATACATGTTAGTTCTTCGTGAACAAATTACTTGCTTATTAGTAATTTCTTCTTTTTTCTTTCAAATAAAACATTATGAGTACTTTCTTTTAAATGCAACTGATAATGTCATTTCTCCAACTATTTTTCTTAATGAATTTCATTTTCGAGAAGGACAATTCTATCACATTTAAAGATAATTTCATAGATTTTCTTTGAGACCAACATAACTTCTTCATTCGGATAGATAATAATGTACAAAATGAATTTAGCATAACAATGATTTTTTTCCTCATTTTCTCGCTAATTTTTTACTTGTATTTTATTTTTGTTTTAAAAAAAACCCAAATTTAAGGAAAAATTATTTATCAATTATTAAGATCATTGATGTCGAAGTGTTATCTTTTCTTCCTAAGTCAGAGAAATGACATTTTATCATAGAAGCTCATAAAATATTCATAGGTCAGAGAAATGACATTCGGACATTTTGAATCATTCGGATAGATAATAATGTACAAAATGAATTTAGCACAACAATGATTTTTTTCCTCATTTTCTCGCTAATTTTTTACTTGTATTTTATTTTATTTTTTTAAAAAAAACCCAAATTTAAGGAAAAAAATTATTTATCAATTATTAAGATCATTGATGTCGAAGTGTTATCTTTTCTTCCTAAGTCAGAGAAATGACATTTTATCATAGAAGCTCATAAAATATTCATAGTCAGAGAAATGACATTCGGACATTTTGAATCAATTGACTTTCATTACTTTTTTTTATTTATGGTTACGTTCCATATAATATTGGTTATAAAAAGGAAAAAAAATATATATATATAATGGTCATTTCAAATCTTACAAATTCTATGAAATAAGTCTTTTAAAAAATCTAATATGTAAAAAATCTTGATTAAAGAAATCTAATAAAATCTTGTAAGTCATCACATTATGTAAATGTCTATTATATTCTTTAAATGTCTTTTAAAATCTACAGGACTTATTTATTCATAAATAGTCTTTTAAAATCTCAATTGAATACACCCCCTTAGTTTAACTACAATTGAATATTAAGTTTGCAAACTCATACAAAATACAAATCACTAGTTAAAGAAAAAGAAGAAAAGAATTTTTTATTATTATATAGAATTAAGATCAACAAGACAGTTACCAATTAAGTAGTCGGTGGACTTTGAAACAAAACTTTTTTTAATTGTTGAAAACCCGCCGTCAAATTATCTATTCCGAGCTTAAGCGGAACAGATAAAATCTTCGGCTGTCTCAAACTTTTACAAGAAACATACTTTTTGGATTCAAATTCAAGATCTCAAAGTGAGATCCTAAACTCTATACCACCGAGCACTTTGGAACACTTCGAAACAAAACCCTCAAAAGGAAAAAGCAAAATTATATTAAAAACTATGCGTAGCTTAGGAGTCTATGCATGGATGGTAGCATGCATGGATGGTGATATATAGGCGAGGTAGATGTAGGTAATTCGACTCCATTATCTTGGTTAGTTAGTTGTTCATCGTTCATAAACACTTCTTCAAACGTGAAATTAAGGCTAAAATCCCCAGTAATATTATCTTCAAACGAAGGCAATGCCGGCTCAGATTCATCACTCATCAAATATTCTTCAAGCATCGAAAGACCTGATTCATCGCTACTGCGTGGCACA